>VOPJ01009651.1:112337-143279 GCA_014673585.1 Semibalanus balanoides
GTAGCCCCAACTCAATGGAGGCCCCTACAGCCAGGGAGGCCCCCTGGGGGAGGAGGCCCCCTGGGAAAAAGAGGCCCCCTTTCGACTTTGCCCCCCCCCCCCCAGGTAAAATCTGGTGGCGCCGCCTCTGCCATGAACCAGGCACGTAGCCAGGATTTCGTCCGGGGACGGCGCCTCAAAAGGGTCTCTACCAGGCACGTAGCCAGGATTTCGCCCATGGGGGGGGGGGGTGCGCCTCGAGGGTCCATTCCCGAGCGTTGAAAGGGCCCAGTAGAACGGATGAAAAAGTCTGCTCCCTCCGTACTGGTGAGGGACCCATTTGGCATGTTCATGGGCCCTTCTGACCCGCTCAGGGGCCCTTTCTGTCTGGTCAGGGACCCCTCTAACATGCACAGGGGTCCTTTAAACATCTCAGGGGCCCTCTGGTCTGGCTAGGGGCTTCCAGCCTGCTCAGGCGCCCTTTCGACCTGGTAAGAAACTGCGCTGGCTGCTTTTTCGCTCTACCGACATGCCCAGGGGCCCTCCGATCCGCACAGGGGCTCCTCCGACCTGCCCATAAGCCCCTCCGACCTGCCCAGGGGATCCTACGACCTGCCCAGGGACCCTCTTTGCTGGCTAGGGGCCCATTCGACGTGTTCAGGGGTCCTCTGACCGGCTCAGGGACCCTTTTGACCTCCCCAGGGGCCCTCTGACCTGCCCAGGGGCCCCTACGACCTTCCCAGGAGCCCTCTGTGCTGGCTAGGGCCCATTGCTTCGGAATTCGGCTTTGGCATCGGATTTACCAGGTTCTCCAATACATATCCCGGTTTTGTAATAGGTATTGTTAAAAAATGCATATATTTCTGTGAATATTAAGAAAAATCACAAAATCGATGCGTCGAGTCGATTAATCACTTGTTAATTGTGATTTGCAGCAGTGCATATTATTCCATTTTAAATAAATGTTGCTAAAACAGCTAAAATGCATTTTGGAAAGGCAAAAATTGCAATTTTTATCCGACTTTGGGGGGCAAAAACATACTTTTGCGCACTGACTTTTCGCTTGAGGGTGGCAATTGCCCATTCTGCCTCCCCCTGCATCCGCCTCTGAACACTTGCCTCAAAATGTTTTATCATATAATACATCCTCAAAATGTATTAAACAACTGTAGTTAAAAAAAAAACGAGATCGTTAAGTTTGGTAACGCATTTGGGGTGTCAGCCATGTTACTTGCAAATACTACATATTTAAAAGAAAATTACCAAGAGGCAGAGGACAATGGAAATTGTTAAACTTAATGTGATTGATTACTTACTTGTTATTAGAAATACAAGGCATGCGATATGGATACGAATTGCACGTTTTGTTATTTCGTTAACGTCAAAATGCAACCAAACACATAACTCGGTTTTGATTAGAAGTCTGTCTATTCAACTTGCCTGATAACAATGAAATCATGGCATGACAAATTCAATCATGACATCAATGGCAAAAAACATCACTGAGACAACTATGATAATATCAAGACCCCTACGCACGTGCGCGCCTTTTTATACCAAGCATTGATAGGCTTCCTACAAAGCCTACTATTTTTCAGATCCCAACTAGCGCGATGAGTTTGTGTGCCCTCCTTGAATAATAGTCCTAATGACCGGTTGAATAAACTCCTAGAGCCGGTGCAGAGGGTTAGTGCAGTATATTCATTGGACCAGTACAGTTCAGTGCAGTAGTCCCTTGAATCAGAGCAGTGCAATGCAGTAGTCCCTTGAATCGGAACAGTGCAATGCAGTAGTCCCTTGAATCGGAGCAGTGCAATGCAGCAGCTCTTTGGACCGGTGCAGCAGCCCTTTGGACCGGTGCAGTACGATACGATACAATACCGGAGCCCGGAACAGTATGTCCATCCGGCAGCCATCCCAGACGAACACCGGCTGCTGCGATCCACGCCGGAGGCTCCATCGATTCGCCAAATCGACCCTGATGTGACGTCACAGCGAGGCAGCGGCCCGGGGCGGGGCGGTGCGCGCGGCTGCGTCGGTGCCGACGGTCGGCGGCTGCGTCGGAGCCGACGTCTCTCCCCGCCCCTGCGTCGCTCGGCACCACAGGGGCGGGGAGAGCCGGCGGCCTCAGTCGCCGACACCGACCGCCGGCCAGCACAGAGCGACCCGGCGTCTGTCGAGGGCTGGTCGGTGACGCATAACTGTGAGGCTAAACTGTGAGATCAATCATTGGTGACCTGCTGCAGAGAGGCCCACGGGACATCCGTGAGCTGCTCCCGTGAAGGTAACGTAAGTGAAGTGCGACAAACAAACTGCCCGTGCTCATCACGGGCGGGTACTGCGGAGTAAAGATAGCATATCCGATGGACATATCAAGGCTAGTCTGGTGAGTAGCGAGTGTCCGATGGTGATGCATCCACTGGTTGAAGTTACCCTATCCATAGACGTCGGTGGAATAAATCCTTAGTGACTGAAGGGAAGGCTGGTGAAGCGCCACCACGGAGCTGCTGCGAGTGAGTCCGATGGGATCCCACCACAGCTAACTGTGGCAGTCACATTTGAACTCGTCATGGACGACGACTGACGTCTCACATATCGTGGAGGCTACGGAGAGCTGGAAAAGCGTCAAAGCTCGGAGGAAACAGCCGGATTCTCACCGCAGCTGCCGCAGAGCTGCCGACAACAAGGACGACCGCACGTGGTCCCGAAATCCAGGCTCCTGAAGACCACTTTCAGGTTAGTCTTGGGATAAGTCGGGGCTGTAAAGGATGCCAGATGTTCAAAATGAATTTCTTGCACGATCAGCAGGAAGGAAACACGCATGTTCCTCTTACACACATATCGTATGCTGATGGATGCTTAGGATCGAACCATAATCTCTCTTTCTGACATCGGCCACCAGCTATTTCTGTGTTTTGCTAAAGAGATCAAACGGGACTGATTTGGCCCATGCCATTTTATATTATCAACCGTAAGGTAATCAGGTTTAGTTTATTTTTGTTAATTTACGAACCGTTTCAGTAAGGCGCATGTTGATATTCAGTCCGAGTTTGTACATCATGTCGTAACAAGTGGACGTAAAGCAAAGCATACACAAGTTTAGACTAATTATAGCACACACAAGTTACGAAGCCACTGAATTCGCCGCAGCCGTGTTCCACGAAGTTTGTTCACATGACACGTTACTAGCCGCCATCGACCTGTTCAAAGGACTCGACACGTGCCTGGATCCGGTGATGGCCGACGACAGGCTGTTCCACAACGAGATCTTATGACATACAGATACATATCACATTATCACATGTCACGTGTTCATGTACTTTTGTTTCTCCGCGAAACAACGACTCCGTAAACTAATTTAGTTTTCATATGAAGCAGTGTGGCAAGATGAGGCGTGACATAAATTTGCAGACTTCCTTACAAGTTTGTCTCGACCAGGCACGTAACCAAGGGGTATTGCGGAAGCGCCCCCCCCCCCTGGAGGCCCGGCGGGCGCGTGCCGAAAAGAGACGACAAGACCGCGTTCACGCGGTATCATGGGCTCTTTAATAAAGAGTCGCAAAACCACGCGAAGCGTGGTCCTTCGAGAGTTAGAGTACTTCAGAGATTATGTGGGAGCACCAGGGATGTCAGAGGGCCCCTGGACAAGCCAAAAGGGCCACTGAGCGGGTCAGAGGGCCCCTGAACACGTCGAATGAGCACCTAGCCAGCACAGAGGGGCCCCTGGGAAGCTCGGAAAGGCCCCCTGAGCATGTCGGCAAGGCAACAAAGCAGCCAGTGCAGTCCCTTGCCAGGTCTTAAGGGCCCCTGAGCAAGTTGGAGGGCCCCTGGGAAGTTCAAAGGGCCCCTGTGCAGGTCAGAGTGGTCCCTGACCAGACCAAAGGGGCCCCGAGGTGGGTCAGAAGGACACCTGAACATACCAAATGGGCCCCTAGCCAGCACGGAGGGCCCCAGAGCAGGTCGAAGGGCCCTCTGAGCATGTTGACAAGGCGACAAAAATTAAAACGCAGTCCCTTACCAGGTCGGAAGGGCCCTCTTAGAAGGCTGGGGGGTCCTTGTGAAGCTCAAAAGGCCCCTATGTATGTCAAAGGGGTCCCTGACCAGACCTAAAGGGCCCTGAGCAGGTCAGAGGACACCTGATTACGTCGAATGGGCCTCTATCCAGCACAGAGGTACCCCTGGGTAGGTCGTAGAGGCCCCTGAGAATGTGAGAATGTCGACAGGGTGAAAAAGCAGCCAGTGCAGTCTCTGGCCATCTCGGAAGGGCCCCTGAACAGGCTGGACAGACCCTGGACAGACCAGAGAGTCCTTGGAAAGTTCAAAGGTTCTCTGTGCAGGTCGGAGGGGCCCGAAAGACAAAAAGGGTCCACTGCACCCTGGATCTAAAAATGAACATGCAAAATTGGCCAAAGTGGCAAATCCTGGCTACGTGCCTGGTTCAATGGCCTCTCTGAGGGTCATGAGGGTCCTGGTCCAGTCCAGCTCATCACAATTTGAATAAAAATTGGGCCTCACAAAATAAAGTGACCGAAATCCGTAAAGTTTTTCATTTATTTTTGTGTTTTTGTTTTGAGGGGCCCTTTCAACGCTTTAAAAGGGCCCTTTCGAGACCCCCTAAATTGGAAGAAATTCTGGCTACGTGCCTGGTCACGACCGAACTTGTCACTGACGCGTTACAGGCATTTGGTGGGCCTTGATCACCAGCGTATTGTTTCGTGAGCGATACTTAATAACTCATGCATTGGTTGACAATGCATACTTTACCTTGGCCATGGTATAGCTCTGTTTAAAGAAAGAATAAAAAACGCAAAAGACTGAGATTATAGTTTATATATATATAATTATCGAAACTGTCTGGACCGGCCGGCTGTTTAAAACCACACCTCGCCAAACTCAGGCAGTTTTTGAGAGACACGCAACCATGAGACATGACCGCAGTTTTCGAAATTGCCGCGGAAAAAAGTTAATATTTGCAAAGTGCCTGAATTGCCAAAGACCAGATTTGCAAAACTGCCTGAAATTACAGCAGTTACAACTACCTGCATTTCAGGCAGTTTCGAAACCTGCCTCGGCAAGTAATGAACGATTAGCAGACGGTTCAGTGAAAGTTTTAAGCTGCCTAGGTGTAGGAGATGCTGACTATACTCCCTCGGGTACCCGCCCTGCAGCTATCTGCCGCTGCTGCGCTGCGCCGGCCTGCTGTCGTGGCCGCCGCCCATGCCCGCAGGCTGGGTCTGTGCCGGGCCGGGCTCGCCCGCTGTCGGGGCCGAGCCCGCCCCCAGTCGCGTATGAGTCGCTTTCGAATAAATCTGCTCCCTCCGATAACGTGTGTCATAAACACCGCTAGAACTCGCAGACGGAACGAACAGAAGAGATCACAACATAGTGAGTTTCAAAATTACCTGGGTAGTTTCAAAATAGCCCGGGCAATGTGGAGAACATCACATTAGTTAACTGAAACGGATGGCACTTTAGCACACAGAATTGGCGGGGAAGAGGCCATTCGTGGTCACTGCTGGTCACTGGTCACTGCCATTTTGTAACACTGCTGGACCTCACTGACAAAGGGATCGCAAACAGACGCTATTTATACGGATTATTATTCCGCTTTTACAAGTGTGAGCCATAAGCTTCTTTTACACAAGCTCAAGTGCTCTTTTAACATCTCAGGACTTGCATTCAGCTGGCTTGAGTCATAAACGTCGTGTCTGTCATCATCATCATCATACATTTATTTGCCTTGACAGGGTGGACACATATACACACAGTCATCAAGGCAAAAGGATCGGTGCATAAGCTTACGCTTAAATCAAAGCACCTTTAACATTAGTTTTGTATACTGAGTATAGCCAGATGTCGGGTGTGCTCTGTGAAACCCCCAATAACCGAATTTTTCCCTCCAAAGCGACCTAGTTGACTGAGTTCTCAGACTGGCAAAAAATCGGTTAAGGGTCAATAACTGTGTCATATTTCAACCTCACAAATCCCGTGACGTTTCGGATATCGTCATAGCAGTAGTTCTCCCTATCTGTGGATTGAAAGCCACCCTTAGTACTTCGCTTTTTTGAACGCGGCACCTCCAGTATTTCAGTTACGTCTTGCGTCGCCCCGACCTCCACCGGACGGTCGGTCAAGACGCGCCCGGCACACCTAGTGGTTCACGTATAGCGTGCCCGACCACGTCCTACCCTGGCGCGAGCCGAGCGCGGTCGACCCAGCAGTCGCGTTTCACGCCTACCGGTGCAACACCATTCGTGCGCGTGCCGTGCAACTAGCAGCTGTCACTGGGCGCGCGCAAAGTTTTGCCGTCGATGCCTCCTTGTGACGAAACCAACTCGCTTAGGTGACGCCAGATTGGTGTGAGTTCCACATGTAAAACATATTACTATTTTCAAATTACAACAAATTCTGACTTTTTTTCGCAAAAATGAATGCCAGGCCCGTAATCAGGGCATCTCTTCTCCCATCATTCTACTCTTGTTCCCACGGTGCTATATATTCCCTTTAAATCCATAGCACCTGTCCTTAAAACGACAAAATAAACCTATCTACAAATATCTCACCGCCACGCCGGTGAGGTACTGACAGAACCGTCGCAATGCTTATCTAGCGCGCTACCCATCCGGGGCTTGGCCGCGTCCTTTCCCAGATTTAACTATTTTTCAAGACGTTTTGTTTTATTATAAAAATTTGGAACTCAGAGCCACCCTGGAGCCGTCGCTAGAGTGCTGAAGGTCCGTGCCGTGGAGCAGTGTATCTAACTGTGTGGTGTGTTGTAGAGTGCTGTGCAACCTCGTTGTAGAATGTCTGAATATGTTTATGTGAGGTAATTGTGTCTGTTTGGGTGAGACACTGCGGGGCGTTGTAGTGATAAAGTGAAGTGTTCTCTGAAGAAATGGCCGACACACACTGAGGCTTGAGACATTTTGAATATCTGTATTGGGTGCGCCTACGTTGGCGTGGGGACATACTCCTAGAGGACGCAGAAGCGGGGGCAGCAGGGGAGCGGCCGCCCCCAACTTTTCGTGTGGGGGGGGGCCGTCGCCCCCCCCCCCAAGCTTGCTGAGGATCGCACTTCAATCCGTAAACAGTTTTTCTGATTAATAAAACATCGTTGAAGAAGTAATCACATCAACATGTGGAGAAGATAACAGAACGCCACGTACTTGTTCTCGAGTATACACAGTGTTGAAATTTATAGGCAAGGATCTAGTTATGAATTCTCGTGTTCCAGTCGAATGTGATGCTGTTAAAGGCCCATTTTAAGGATAGGATAAGCTGAATTGGTGAGAAACTCAGAAAATAATGTTAAGGCTATTAACCGTACCACCGTAGACGTCCAACTACAATAATTCCAGAACGTCTAAGCCATATGGAACTTTTAATGACGTCAGCAATTTTAGAGTTCTGGACTTCGTGATAAGCAGTTACGATTGGCAGATGACCGATGCTGATTTGCCACTATGCACAACTTTTTTCTCTATTTAAATTAAAAACATCTTCACATACAAATTGTTGTCAATTGAACAAAAAAGCAGTTTGTATTTTTAGGTGTTAAAACCTCAAAGTTTTACAAATCTGATAAAGCTATTTTAACCAAAAAAACAAACAAAATCCTTTCCTTTCACGTTTTCTGCTCGCCACTGACTTGAATACTCGATTTAACGATTTTTCCATTGTCTATTGTTTTTTCCACGATGATTATCACGCCCGTAAATATTCACGACATTATACAAATGTGTTTCCAAAAATCTGATAATAAGTCCTAAATCTGTAACCTACCTAAGCCAAACAAATTTAAGGGGAGCTCTTTGATATGGGTGCCCCCTCAAAAATTAAAAGGGGCGCGGTGCCCCGGTGTTCGCCCCCGTTCCGCCGCCTATGATTCTGAGGATGCGCAAGATAGCACCCAATTCTTTCTGGATCATGTTATCATCGGCCATTCCTGAAGATCCAGGTGCAATTTGTGTTAGGTGACCTCTGCAGGGTCAGCCGAGGTCATACCGAAGGTACAAAACAATGTTTTTCATTAACTTCTCGACGAAAAAGTAAATCCTGTTAAATAAGTAAAACCGCCACAATAATGTACAATACACAAATCGGTATATGTTGGAGATCGTGTCTTCGGACGAGACACGTCCTCTCATTTTGCAACATTACCTATTGGGTTACAACTAGACCTTACCTGAGGTCAAATTTCTAAGTTGACCTAACCTGGTCATCGTGAATACGATTTGAAGCGCCTTTTTTAGCCGACCAACACGATGGCATCAAAATTATTGCCTTATCTTAAGTAGGTAAAAAGATACTAGTAAAAAAAAAATGATTTAGCAAAAATAGACTTCTGACCTTTGATGGTCTCAGGAGCCTTAACTATTGACCTGAATAAAATTGGAGGACACGTTGGCAGTTGCATTTTGCAAGAGCTTTCAATCGCTTTCCGTTTGTTCCTAGAGCTATCATAGTTTGCGAGATATTTGGGGGAGTTCTGGAGCAAAGCCCTTGAAAGTTGAAATCTGACCTTTGATGACCTCTGGTGACCTCAATATTGAACATGTTAAAGAATGCCTTGCCAATAAGTAGTTTCAAATTGCTTTCTTGAACGAGCTCTGAATGGTGTTCCTTCCCCGCACGGCGACCGGTGGGCCTGAGCACCGGCACAGGAAGCCGGGTTAAAGGGAATAGTTCACCTTCAACATGTGCTTTGAACTGAGATTTGCAGTTTTGTAGCCCGGTTGAAAAACCCTTACTAGCAAGTTTTCTGGCTGAAAGGGCTCTCCAGCCGAATTTATATTTGACTTTTTGTAGAGGAATGTGGCCTCAACGCAACTGAGGCAGAGACCTTTTGTGAGCCTCCGCACCTGGGCCAGAGGCTAAACAGTAATCTTACGCGACTATACATTCAAATTGAATTGGCTGAGCCACGTTTGACGTTGCGGGAGAGTACGCATATAGTTTTGATAAAATTAATAATGTACGTCCTTCTGTCCTGAATCGGCGCGATGTATGTTTATTTTTGACATGACAGGAAGTTGTATTTCAAAATATAGTCAAATCGTGTTTGAAAAAATGAACTATTTCCTTTAAACGCATAAGCAGTCCAAAAAATCGATACTTATGATTCGTGTATCCGACCCTTGTAAGTATATTATTATACTTGTTATAAGTATCAGGCTAAAGACTCAGATGATTGGATGATTCTTAAATCAGAATCAAGTCATCCGAGGTCACGTGAGGTCAAACTGCTGATAGGTCCATTAGGCGTTTTGTACTACATGTTTAATTGGTTATTTTTTGGCGTTTAGAGCGTGAAAAAGTTAAGGCGATATTAAAAGTTTCAAATAACTCAAAGTATAATAGGCAAAACCGCAAATGCTAATTTTATATCCACGGGTAGGTATGCCGGTCAAAAGTGGTCATTTCTGGTCTAGGAAGGTTCAATAATTTGTTCAGTCAGTTTAATGTTATCCACTTTCAAATTTTGCACACGTGGCAAATCTTGTAAAGGTTTTCGTCATATTTCGGTTATCTGACATGTTCTTGATATATATTCATGTTTTAGCATCTGACAATCTTCGAAAATATGGGAGAAAATCGAAATTTATAATTTTTTCATTCATAAATGTCAAAAATCCGGTATGGCCAGTATGATCAACATGATCCTATTGTCAGTCAAATTAAGGTAATCAAAATACCTGTAGTTGACGAGTTAGGTGGCGTAAGTAAGGTAATACCTGCAAACCAAAAGATTGTGACTAGTATGGTAAGTTAAAATCGGGCAGAATTCTGAATTGTGATGCAGGATTTTTCCGGCTGAGTTGGCAGGCTAAAATCCTGCCCCCCCCCCCCCAACTTGAACATACTTCCTGCGTCCCTGCACATACCATATTTTTTATTGAGGATGTGAAGTGGTAGTTTAGACGATGATACCGATAGATTAAATTCACGAAATTAGCTTATATGTGTGTATTTTTTGTGTATTGTTATCACATACCATGTTTTATTTATATTGATGATGAAGCTTAGGCGATGATACCGATATATTAAAACGAATTTAGCTCATGTATGTATTGTACTCATATAGTGTTATGCATGAGTGGCATTAATGATTCAGTTTATGAACGAGCCGAAGGCGAGTTCATAAACGATGTAAGAATTTATTACATCATGCACTGTACATCATTGGTAAGTGATACCAAACTAATAAATCACGCAATTTTATATAGCATGTGCAGCCTCGGCGCTCACGCATCCATTTTGGCTGCCACAGTCATTTGTGCAATGTATAAAAATAATAGAGCCATCTTCTTCTGGCGGCCCATCCCATTGTTCACATTATCCGCCTCATTTACACAGCTGACAACGCTAGGTCATCGTAGTGAAACCAGCGGTCCTTTGCCGTCGGCTGTTACCACGTCCGACACGTAAAGTGGCCAGAGTGGTGGGTGGCGCCGCCATAGTGGCGTTTGCCACACCCCAGTTTTCGTATGTGTTGTCCCCCGCCCGGTTTTCCGTCCGAGACAGCAACCGGTCGTCCTCCACTTGCAAAAGTCGGACTTGGTGTCGCCTGCTCGCAGCGGAGTCAGTCAGCTCTCCCTTCTCCAGAGACCTCATGATGGCCTCTCTGCAAGGCTCTCCGGTCCTCGTTCTCGGTTGGGTCCACAACTGGTTGCTGGCCCGAGGAGCTAACTGTAGCCATCAGCCGTCAAAGCGGCGACGCGGTGGTGGTGGCGGGGCAGTGGAAGGTCAGCGGCCCGGCGCAGCGGCCTCTGCCTCGGTCCATTGCTGCGATGAGGACAATACTCCACGGGAGACGGGGTCCGGACAGGAGCCGAGGTGGCCTCCGGGGAGGCCGGCGGCGGCGGGAGAGGGAGTGGCAGTGGGTGGTCGAGGACGGTGCCGGGGCGGGGAGGTGATGATGATGGTTGGTGGTGACGATCGATCGGCCGGTCCGGCTCCTCGAATGTCCGACAGAGTTGCAAGGGCAGTTTTGTAGCATTTCCACTCCGGTGGCCCTGATGACGTCATCGCCACGCCTACTCGATTTCAGCGACAAGAACTTTGGGATGCCCTTTGCCTTGATTCTTAGACTCCTCGCCCAGGAAGACACAGCGGTTAAGCTGTAGTATCAGCGTCCTCGGCAGCTGGCTGAATCAAAATCGAAGTCAAAGGACCTATTACTACACTTAGGGAGCACATGGCCAATGGCCAATGGCCTAGCAAAAACATGGTCATGGTTAGTGTCAAGGCATGTTCATAAACTGAATCTTTAATGCCACGAGTGCATAAAACGATTTAGTGCATGGCCGAAGACTGTCTGTTTAGAGCACAAGTGCATATTTTTCGAGAGTTCAATGCATGGTCATTTACCTAAGACTTAGCAGTGTATAATCGCTTTTGGGAGTGTATTAACACTCCAGTTAATACACCGCTACAGTTAAGCACATGGCCAATGGGAAAACAGTCTTCGACCATGCACTAATATAGTTTTATGCATGAGTGGCATTAATGATTCAGTTTATGAACGAGCCGAAGGCGAGTTCATAAGCGGAATCTTTAATGCCACGAGTGCATAAAACGATTTAGTGCATGGCCGTTTCGCGCGAATACAGCTTTTTCGAGTACAGATACATATGGTGCATTACATGTCAAATTGCACAAAAAAGAGTGTTTTCGTACCCGACCCCATCCGATTTTGATAAAAATTGGTACACATGTAGTGTCAAGGCGAGAGAAACATGCACACCAACTTTTAGATCCTGGTGACCTCTAAGGTCAGATTTAGAGGTCATCAAAGTTCACGACTTTTTGCGTACTTGGTATCAATCAAACGCATTTATCTTCTGTGTTAATGGAGTTAGCGGAATCAAACTTTTATCGAATATTCTACAGTCTTTCACCATTCAGAAAACGTCGAAAAAAATAAGTGAACTAAATATTACCTTTGATCTTGTAATGACAAAGTCATAAAATACATTTATTTTATTTATTTTAATGTTTGCCTCCTCGTAAAAAGGCTGCAACTTTGTCAAGGAATGACCCTCACATTCCTCTAAGGGTGTGCAGAAAAAAGGGCGGAGACTTTTTCAACTTTTTGAGATACGCCCTTGTGAGTATGGGAAAAGTAGGGAGCGAAATAGACATAATGCCCGATGCTATTTCCATGTGCTTGCGATAATGAAGGATTCTCTGGTCCGATTGACGTGAAATTTAGTGGGTAGCTTACATTTGATGTATGTATTAGTTTTCCAGGTTTTCAGATCGATCTGACCTCGCATGACCTCACATGACCTTGTAATAGTGTATGACCCACAAATGCGTGTTGCCAATGCTAGGAACCGCCCTTAACCCGGCAGTCACTGGGGTATTTTCCGTAACACGAGTCACTGGGGGGGGGGGGCTTTTTTAGCCCCCCCTTTATATTCGGAACCAATCAGACGATCGCGCTGAACCAAACGGCAAATGATAGCCCAGCAAAATTCATCGACTTAAAATAATTTGTGTTGCCCTAGAGGTCAGTGGTGACGTCACAGGTCAGGTCAAATGTCAAAATTTACAGATAAAACTGTATAGACCATATTTTCCATTCAAAGCAATTGGTTGCAACCATGATCACCCAGAATGCTCTCAAATGTATGTATACTTGAATTTTCGCAAAATGTAAGGAAAGGATCAATAATAAATTATGCCAAATATGGCCGCGCTACGCGCCGCCGTTTTTTCGTTAAATTGATAAAGCCCCAGGGAGGGGTTGACCCCCCCCCCAGTAGGGTGCGAGTTAAACCTGCTACCAATGCATAAGCAAGCGAAATCCGATTAGTTTTCAGAGTTGTGTGAGACTTTTTAAAATTTTGCCCCCACCCCCTTCCCCAACTTCCGTTTTGGATGCGCAGATGACCTCTCTACATCGCGCTCGCCGCATGACTAGATTTTGCCCACTTCAAGACCAACACGGGTGCAGCATAATCCTCATATTCAGGAGCAACATTGTATGTACAAAAACATACAACAGAAGGGCAACAACCCATGTATATTGCATTTGATATATCCCTTTTGACTACGGAAGATGGGGGTCAAAAAGATAGTTTTGCCCCGCTCAATTTTGCCAGCGGGGGCGGCTGCCCCCGCTGCCCCCGAATCCGCCGCCCCTGCACCGGGTGACCGCAAGTCACGTGACCTTGAAGTCAAGGAGGGGTGATGCTACCCAGCCCCCGCTGCCAGGACACACAGGGGTGATGCTACCCAGCCAACAATTGACTTGGGCACTGATCGGGCACAATGGTTCAATCCCATTGTGCCCGATCAGTGCCCAAGTTAATTGCTGGCAGGGTATGTATCATCGAATGCAGCTCGACCAGGAAAATATAATGCTGTTCAGTTCAGCTCTCTAGCTCATTGACGTGCAAAGTTATTACCAAAAGACGTGCTGGTGACCATTATTTTTCAAAATTAAAAAATATAAATACAATATTGAAAGAAATAGTCTATCTCCAATATTTTTCCATCGAAGGCTTAAATATTGGAGTCAATCCTGGCAAGGAAAAAATCAAAATTTGTAGTGGCCACATTACAAAAAAACAATAAAACAACGCCTTAAGAATTTAAAATTTTGGAATTTTCAAAAAAATATCCCATTAATCTATGGTTTATGACAATTCTTATGATATATAGGTTTATATGACTCTCATAATTTAGATGGGCGATGTCGCTCGCTGAAAATTAAAAGTTTGAGCAGAATCGAATAATGCCTGAAGCAATACATCGACAACCATTTGACGGACGAGGCTGAAAATGTCACAGCTTAAACCTACGGCTCAGATAACCCTTCGGATACAGTTTCATCTAAATTTGAGGTAAATGGTGTTATTTCGATTTTTTGTCGATCTGTCATGGAATGCCCCAGCTATGATGACCACATGCTAAGTCGCAGTCAGAGATTGCCTACAGCTGGGTAGAGTGCGAAGTTGTGTCGCCTCTGCAGCCTACCTGAGTCAGACCGGCGGCGTTGGTGTGTGCCGTGGGGCCGAGCCGGTCGTCATCGTCAAGGGGTGTTAGTCGCTGGTTATCGATCGCTGTCTCCAGGCACCGTGCGTGACCCAAACTCTACAGGACAGGCAAGCGCGCGCAATCGAGGTCAAATGGCAGAGGCAGGCGGCCAGGAGTTTAAGTAACCATGCGTGGCCCAAGTGGCCCAACATGGCCGCCCCTTCCAATCCAGAAGGCCGCCCTACTAGCCTGCCTGTCGGCTAGAGACGAGAACGACAGTAATTCTCGGATATGTGAGAGGCGGGAGACCAGACTTGTGTTAGGGATGTCCGAGTTAATCTCGACCCGGTGAATGACACGCAGGCCAGCGGCCGCTCTCATTTGCCGGCGCCCGTCCCTTGAGCGGTAATTGCCGTCTCCCTCACTCTGCCCTGAGGCCATTTTGATGCTGATCGATGTCAAGATGCGTCCGGCCCAAAACGCCGCCGCTGAGACGGAAGCGTTGGTCGATAGAGAGGGAGGAAAGCCATTGGGGATTGTCCGCCAGACGGCCGTGTATGCTGGGTGGATGTGGGACCATGACCTGCCGACTNATGCGTGTATGTCACCGATCAGTCTCTTCACAGTATCACATTTAGCGCGACCAATATCACCTGTCAACTTGCAGCGGATAAATAGGCCAAAAATGTCAAATTATTGACCACTTTGGTGTCATGGCGCGCCCTCGAATTTTTCGATTTGTGATTTCAAATGGTGTCCCATTCTTACTCAGAATGCTTTGTCCCGTCGAAGATGCCCGGAAATCGAGGATTGGTACAAAAATGATGTGTAAACGGTCACCCTTTAACTGGGTTAGACCGTGGATGCTGGTGATGGGACCACTGCTGCCGACTGGGTTAGCCGTGGATGCTGGGTGGATTGGACCATGACCTGCCGACTGGGTTAGACCGTGGATGCTGGGGATGGGGGACCAATGACGCTGCGCGACTGGGTTTAGACGCAGTGGATCTGGGTGGATGTGGGACCATGACCTGCCGACTGGGTTAGGCCGTGGATGCTGGGTGGATGGGGGACCATGACCTGCACTGGATTAGACCGTGTATGCTCAATGGTGGATACCCACACACGCTGTCCTGTCCTGGACATTCGGCACGTTTGAAGCCGTGGCATATCGTTGCTAAGATAAGGGTACTATTCGTCTTCCGAGGGTCTGGCCATGGGTTTAACTAGCCACGCAGGCCACTTGAAGCTTGCAAACATTTGTCTTGGTCGAGATAGCTTCAGTTTATCTCAGTCTGTTCCGGAAATTTTGTGGGCTGCTGGACTTACTGTGGGTCGTTCGCGCAGCTCATGACGCATTCTATACCGCCCTGTCGTGCAATCCGCTGACTCAGCTGTACCGGAGTTATTCGGTTCACGCTTCATGCCGCCGCAAAGCGCGGGTTGACCTTTAGGTTGGTGGTTAACTGTGAGCCGACAGTTGGACTTTTACTGCGCGGCGCGGCAGGTTAAACGGCTTGCAAAGTCAACAGCCAAATAACGTGGGCATCAAATGTGGAGCGAGTTAGAAAATAGGAAGAGAGACAGGCGCACCGCTACAGGGGGGGGGACAGGAAGGGCAGCTGCCCCCCAACCGCCAGCTGGGCCCTTTTCGGCCAGCCTGGCGGGCGAACGAGCTGACGAGACCGCGCGAAGCGCGGTCGAGTTAAGAGCACTTCAGAGGTTCTTTAGGAGCACCAGGGCCCTCGCTGAAGGACCAGAGGGCTCTTGGACATTTAACATAGCCCTGTACATGTCAGAGGGGCCCCTGAACAAGCCCAAAGGGCCCCTGAGCGGGTCAAAGGGCCCCCTGAACACTCGAATGGGCCCCTAGCCAGCACAGAGGGGCCCCTGGCAGGTCGGAGAGGCCCCTGAGCATGTAGATAGTGTGAAAAAGCAGCCAGTGAAGTTCCTTGCGATGTTGCCAGGGCCTCCCGACGAACCAGACGGCCCCTGGGAAGCTCAAAGGGCCCCTGTGCAAATCAGAGGGCCCCTGACCAGACTTAAAAAAATGGGTAGGTCAGAGGGCCCCTATAAATGACGAATGGTTCCCTAGCCAGCACGGACGGGGCAGGTCGGAGGGCCCCTTGATAAATGGGCATATCGGCAGGGCGACAAAGCAGCCAGCGCAGTCCGACCAGAAGAGATGCTGGGCAGATCAGAGGGGCTCCTGGGTACCTAAGTCAGAGGCCTGGCAAGATCGAAAGAGTCCCTGAGCCAGTCGGAAGGGCCCTTGAACAACGAACATGCTGGATGAGTTCCTAGCCAGACTGGAGGGACCCCTGGACTGGTTGGAGGGGCCCCTGAGCATGTCGGCAGGGCGACAATGCAGCCAGTGCAGTCCTCGACCAGGTCGGAAGGACCTCCGAACCTCCCTTGACACACAAGAAGGGCTTCTTGGAAGATCAGAGTGGTCCCTGGGCAGACCGGAAGGGCCCAAAGTACGTAGAGATCCCAGATGAAGATTAAATACAAAGAGGATTTACTTCACAATACAAATATTACAATCGGAGCTTTCGGGTACATTGAAACACCCTTCGTCAGCTCGATCTTGGGAAGGCTAGTTTGAACTAACAACTAGGAGAGGAATGCATAATACAGCATCATGTGAATACGATAGGGAGGGCAATACAAACGGAAGGGCATTGCAAACGGGTGGGTAATTCGTCATAGGGCGATTCGTAATAAGGTAATATTAAAGGGAGTGTGCCTATGTAACGTTGCTTACATAGAGTCGCCTAACAGCCGATTTTCTTTCATCATTCAGTGTATGGGCAGGCCGGCCGCAGACAAAAAAACGTCAGCCGGTATACGGCGGTTCACCACGCTGTTGAAGTGAAGTATAGTGGGCGGACGTGGGCCAAGATTAGCACCCACTCAGGAAAGTCTGCACAACAGCCAAAATCACCTGAATCGAAGTCAGGCGCACTGCGCCGCCGCCCCAAAGATCAACAGCCGACGGACCAGATGCCAGCAGGCAGCGGAGGGTGGGAGCGTCGCCGGAGGGGAGGCCAGACGGGATGCGAGCATCCGGGCGAACTTTGCACCCTCCAGACCGGCGTAAGAGCAAACCAGCCTTCACAGGACGGACCTGTTTAACGTCGGAGGACGGCTGATGAACAACACAGGACAAAGCTGCTTAGACACGAGTCTCAGGCAGCCTGCCGTAGGAGCTCGGTAACTAGAGGCGGATATGGCTAAATACCTCCCTGGCGTTTCGACCCCGGGATACAAATTTCACAGCTTATCAGAGCAGGAAAGATCACTTAGCAAGCGGAAGGCCTTACAAGCTGAACCAGGGCGCACGGTGTCGCACGGTGGCGCACGGTGACCAGGGCGCACGGTGTTGTCCACCGTACGGTGGACAACAAGCGGACGAAACCACTTAACCACACGTCTCAACCAAGCAGCTCAGGATGTGTTTCGGGGCCCGGCGACAGAGATAAAATTTCACAGCTTATCAGCGCAGGAAATATCACTTAGCAAGCGGAACAGCGCTGAATACATGGGAAGGCGAATCGATTATGGGGAGCGAGGGAGGAAATGTCACCGCCAAATCAATTTCCGTCGGGAAGCATGGACATGAAGACGACGGAAGCAGCTTAAGTATATAAGGGGAGGATTTTGAAATATGAAGGAAGACCAGACCACCAGACGACGCAGTGAGGACCCGACCACCAGACGAGGCAGGAAGGACCAGACCACCGGACCAGTCAGTCATGACCAGACCACCAGACCAGGCAGTGGTGGCCGGCGACAGCTACCTAGAGGGTCTCTAAGCCAGAGGAGACCTTAGTGCCCGCTGATTCAGCTCAGACAGTGAGAGAGCCGAAGACGGTGAGCTGCATCAGTGACTTCAGTGACCTTTTACGGCACCTTCAGAACCCACCAAGTAAGGTCATTCGCTGGCTCTCCCGTCTCCCAGATTCCATATCCACCCCAACCGGTCTACCCCCCGCCATTACCATTAGCCCTGGGACCCAGAGAGGCATGTTTTCGAGGGACAGCTGCTACCGGCCGGACAGGGGGTCAATGACTTGTCCATGAGTGGGGAGGGGCGGATTGTAGAGCGGGGAGGGGCGGTCCAGCTGCTGCCAGCCGGCGTGGGTCATCGTCTTGTCCACGGGTGGGGAGGGCAATGGGGATGGATGGAGAGAGGGTAATTGGAATGACTGCGAAAATGGGCCGCTGAGCAGCTGGGGTCCGAATGGATATTGGCAGGTGGGGCAGATATGTTTGTGCGAGTGCAGTGAATAGGCAGTCAAAGTGTTTGTGTGAACGCAGTGAAGGGCGGGCGGAGATTGTTGTGAGAGCCTGTGTTTGTTGGAGGGTAGGGACGGCGCAGCGCAGCCCGACTTGTGGTAAACATGCGTGAGGTAATGTGAGGACAAGAGGGACGGGTAGAGGACTGGGGGAGAGAGGCGGAAGTGATTGAACTGGCTTGTGTATGAACGGACGGGTCCATGTATGTATTGGGGGGGAGGCATGAAGTATTCACCGCATAGTTGGGGCTAGTAAATAAAAATGTGTGTATCGTGTTAGTAGTAGGTATATATCGAGGAGAGAATGAAAGAAAGGGATTGAATGAAGGCTGGGCGGAGGCAGAGACGGATGGTCTGCTCAGATCACAGCCATACCGGGGCCAAAGACAACGGCCACAGTGAGCCGCCTGCTGAGCGCGTCACGTCTAGTACCCAAAGTGCAGAATTATGACCAACTCCAAGTGCAAACATGAATCAATTCATGAGTCTGACGTCTCTAGGGATGATTCATGGGTTAAACCGATTCGTTTCGTTTATAATAGTATGTGAATCAAGAGTGAGTTGATTATCCGATGTCGAGTCTAACTCAAATCTGAATTAGAGCCATTATGCATCTGCCGCGATCAGAACAAATCGCATTACGAAGAAGCGTTATCAGTAACGGAGAATAATTGAATCGATTTTTGAGTTTCGCTACAGCTAACAGGGCTGAGTATGAGCGCTGTGCTTCTTACAGCCTTGCGGTAACCTCAGCTCGGCTAAGAACTGTACCGGCGAACTCGTGACAAATCGTTTAATCATTTTAATCATATAACGCTCAAATCTAATACGAGCTGGTATATTTTGCAACATAGAACTAGTAGTCATATTTAATATTTCAACATCTGTATTCGTGCTTTTGAAATTAATTATAGGTTAAACCTTTTTTGGATAAAAACCCCGAAGTTGAGAAATTCATTGAACTTAAAAGTTTGACGATTGAAGTCATGAACCGATCAATCGCTTTCAAACTGTTTACTATTGGATTTGCAATCATGATTTCTACAAGAGCTCTTCGATTTAAAACGCAGGTTCGGAGCCATACTTGATAAAGCGGCAGCCCGACTCATCAATTAAATTAGAGTTATAAAGACAAGCCGACTGCTCTACAAAAATGCTATCTCAGTTCAAAAACCCCAATGTTTAGGTGAACGCATCCCTCTCATTTAAAATAAACTCTTAACATTCTTAACTTAAACTCTAAATCTTAAGTTAAATTGTTATAAGCCGTAAGTAAGGGTTTTGACATTACGATTATTAATTCCGATCCCCTGTTTTTCTATAATGATCGACAAATGGTAATAAGTAAGCGTTACGACAACTAAGACGAGCATGTTAATGAGCCGAATGTCAGAATTGTGTATGTAACTATTTAATGGAAGCGCGCCGTGGTTGTACGAAATGCCAAACGAACCGAAGACCTGCGCTATTAAACGCATCTGATATGACTGCCACGAGACCCCACGGTCGGATATACGTAGCGGCAGGTCCGGCATCCACCGGCAGGGCCTTTCATCGAAGGTTACGGTTCCGGCCACCAGGGGCTTGGCGATGGCTGACCGCGGGGCAGACAGAGTCCGTCCGTCTTCTCATAATCAAAGATTAGCCCAAGTTTTTTTGGCATGACAAACGGTGATGAAAGCGGTAATGAATGACGAAGTGGCATGCATACAGATGCACGCAGATATATAGATGCCTACACACGCACAAACATGTCTAAGCGCATATGTATACATATTAATACGCAGATATACATGCACGCATGCATACACATACACATACGATTAAATGTACATACATACCTATACATACATATACGATGCACACATACTCATACAGGGATGCACGCATACATATGGGCGGATATAGGTGACGTACACACGCGCGCACGGATGTATACATGCATACACATTACACATGCATGTACTGGCATGAAAATATACGCTTATAACATATATACGCACACACACATACACACACAACACACGAACACACGCATAGGAACACGCACATGCGGTGAAATTCATACAGGTATACGCGGGTATGCAGACGAGGTATTCCCGCGCGCACATAGGTATACGCGCATGCACGTACATACCGTCACTGGAAATACTCGCAGACATGCTTACGCATACACATACGGTGACACGCACACACGTACATGCAGAGATAGAGACGATATACACAACGCTTACGCACGTATACACACATACGCATACATATACAGGGACGGACACAGGTACTTACATACATACCTATACATACATATACGAAGACACATACACACATACTCATACGGGGATTCACTCATACATACGGGTGGATATAGGTGACATACACACGCGCGCACGGATGTATACATGCATACGCATGCATGTACCGGCACGAACATATACCTTATAGTATAACATACACTCACACACACATGCACACATTAACACACACACACATACACACCACGCACGCACACACACACGGCATACACACACACACACACACACACACACACACACACACACCACACAACACACCACCATGCCACGCGCGGCGCCGAATACAAGATGTCATATATATGTAACGCTATACCTATTAGTATGTCATTTTCCCCAAAATTGGCCTGACCAAAACCAATCCAATACCAAACAGGAGGCATTTTGGTTGTCCAAATATTGACCGATTTTGGTTGTCTAAATATTGACCGATTTGGTTGAGACCAAAATGTCCTAGATCTGACCGATTTGAATAGTATACTTATTTAAACAAGATTAAGCTGACCGAAAGTGTCCAACAATTTATCAGCCTGATCGACCGATTACCGAATCGGTCATATACATTTTTTGATAACCAAAATTTCGGTAACCGATTGACACCACTAATACCTATGTATACGTACAGGCGCGCACATGGATACATATCTCGGCACGTGCGAAGGTCCCTCGTCTACGCGCGGGCATGCTAGCCTATGTTAATGCAAAGACCAGGCCCGCTATTGACGGACTGAAGATGAAATCGAGAAGACCAAGAGACAACAAACGTTGAAGGAGAAGGTTATCCTAGCCGGGACGAGGAGATATGTCGCTGTACCCCTGTACATTTTGACGCTGCTG
This sequence comes from Semibalanus balanoides, assembly GCA_014673585.1. Taxonomy (NCBI): domain Eukaryota; kingdom Metazoa; phylum Arthropoda; class Thecostraca; order Balanomorpha; family Balanidae; genus Semibalanus; species Semibalanus balanoides. Next base: position 133,750 of record VOPJ01009651.1, read on the forward strand.
ACAAATGATCTTTCGCTGAAGGACGTAAGGGCTGTCATACAAAGGAAGGTATGTGGTGGTTGATGGTTAGAGCGCCCAATGGAGCGCCCGGATTTAAGAATAAGACGAGAAGTTGTTTTGGCCATGTGCGGCTTTGAATTCGCCTGGACATTAACGCTGTAAAGTACGCTGGGTTAGTTTGGATAATAGGTAAAGGGAGCTTGAGTGGCGAGGAATAAGTGCGCCCGGGTGAGGTGGTTGAGGCGAGGGATGGGTGCCGTCAGAGAAGAGATGGGGGTCGAATGTGGAAGCTGGTGATGAAATGGTGAGGAAGAAGTGCCGCCCCGGAGGAGAGATCTAGGTCCACCGAGGGGAGCCTGTGATGCATGCGGAACGAGACGAGCCATGGGCGCTTTGTATCGCAACAATGCAGATCTTGCCCTCTCGCTTCGGACCGAATAAGACTTAGGTCCATCGTGGAGCTTCCCGGGGGGCGACGGCCAACCGGGCGGCGCTATCGTTGACGATACGTTGTTCTATAGCCTGGGACGATACCACGACCTGCGGAGATGTTAGGATCAGGCAACGCGGCGAAGGGGAACGCCGCCGCGTGACCGATTAGGCCCACCAGCACGAACTCCCCAGGTTGTCCGGAAGGCCGGGGAGTGCTATCGTTAACGATACTGCGACATGCGGGAAGAGTGTTAGGATCAGGCAACGCGGCGAAGGGAACGCCGCCGCGTGACTGATTAGGTCCATCGTGCTGGCCAGGTGATTGCAATAAGCCGGCGTGCGAATGGCAGCCGTTACTTGATTTGACAATAGCTCTGAGTCGTGCGACCGCGGGTTTTAGTAACAATGAGACGAAGGAGTAAAAATAGTGCCAGTAAGAAGAGATATCTAGATAAAGGAGGAAAATTAACTATTGTGTGGACAGTTGGGTCAGGGGAGGGTATCGAGGTGAGGAAGTATGTGTTTTGACGCTGGGTAAAGTAATAGGGCGTATTTAAGGGAATGTTGTGTGGGGCGAGCACGGGAACCAATGTTAGGGAAGGGATACCATGACTCGTTATCTGTCGAGATATACTCCGTTAAGTCTGTTCGTGGGAGACCTGTCCTTCTATCCACCCAGTAGCGGGCCACCATAGGGGCAGGGGTGGCAGACTGCACCCTGCCGTGACACAGTGGTGGCTTGCCACTCCTAAATTTTAGGCCTCCTTCTACATTTTACCGGTGCTGTTTTTACCAAATTGTGGATTCTGACCGCTCTGAACATATATGAAACAGTTGCCTTCGTCGACCAATTCAAATTTTAGTCACATTAGTCTATATTGCTATCCAAACTATTACCTATATCTAGGCATGACCATAATATTCACAAACTTGGCCGAGGCTTTCGCTCCATATCGGGTTATATAAATTGACCTATCTAACGGAGAGTGGGCAGTGCAAAAGCTGTGCCGGCGTCACTGGGCGGGGCAGGGCAGGGTAGCGGCAAAGGGCAGAGCAGGGCCAAGCAGGGCGGGATATGACAAGGAGCGGACAGGGCAGGACGGGACAGAGGCGGGGCAGAGGCAGGCAGAGGAAAGACAGGGCAGGACAGGGCAGGACAGTGCAAGACAGGGGAGAGCAAGGCAAGGCAGGCGGCAAAGCAAGGCAAAGATGGGGCAGGGCAAGACAGATGTGGAGCAGCGCAGGTTGGATGGTGGAGCAGGGCAGGGCAATACAGGGTGGAGGCGGGAAGGGCAGGGCAGACGCGTAATATTTTTATTTAAATAAATCAAATGTAATCAATGTTAACCAGTGAACAGCGGGAACTCGCGTCCTTGCCAACCACATACTGCCGGGAGGGAGACGGATAGCCGCCCCTTTTTACTAAGATCTTAGAACCACACTGTGTGGCAATAAGCAAAAACGACGTTAGATAACTCGAGACAAGCTCTATCGAAAGCATACCAGCTATTTCCTAAGACGGTCACTATTGAGGTCATCAGAGATTATCATAAGTCAAATTTCGCCTATACTATACATGGATGTTCTTTACAAAACCGTGTATATCTTGATAACTCAAAGTAAGCGACACACGTCATTTGTCGCTACACACGTGTGTAGAATTTCGTCTAACCATAGAAATAACATAGCCATAGCCCAGGAATTATGTAAGCTGAAACGCGTCCACCGGTTGTTGTGTTTATTGTTCCTATATGTCTTTATCTGTCATAATTATCTTGACACAGTGGCGGATCCAAGGGGGGGGGGTCACGGGGGTCATGAACCCTCCCCCCCCCCTCCCTTGGGCCGTGAAGGGCACCACCGCGCCGGGGCACCACCAAAATAAAGTAAAAAATTCCGCGCCGCGAAGCGGCGCGGATTTTTTTGCTTTGCGTGAAGGGCACCAACGGGTGCCTGCGTTAAGGGGCACACCACGCAGGGGCACCAGGGGCACCACAAAATAAAACAAAAATACTGCGCTGCTACGCGGCGCAAATTTTCGTGTTTATTTTGAACTATGGCAACACGCGCGGTGTACAGGGGCACCACCGCGACGGTGTAGCAGGGGCACCACTGCGCTGGTGTAAGCAGGGCACCACTGCGCTGGTGTACCAGGGGCACACTCGCACTGGTGTACCAGGGACACACGTTTTGTTAATGTGGCCTTGGGCACCACCACGCCGGTGTTCAGGGGCCAGTGTAACCAGGGGCACACATTTGTTTTTTGGCCTTGGCACCACCGCGCCGGTGTACAAGGGGCACAACCGCGACGGTGTAGCAGGGGCACCATTTGCGCTGGTGTACCAGGGGCACCGACACTTGTTATTTGGCCTTGGGCACCACCGCGCCGGTGTTACAAGGGGCACAAACTCGCGACGGTGAAGGGCACCACTGCGCTTGGTGTACCAGGGGCACCAACTGCCGCTGGTGTCAGGGGCACCAACATTGTTATTTGGCCTTGGGCCCCACCGCGCCGGTGTACAAGGGGCACAACCGCGCGCCGGCGTACCAAGGCCCAAAACGGCGCCGGTGTACCAACGGTGGGCAGGGCAACCATCCGTGCCGAGCGGCCACTGTGGGCGAGGGGAGGCCACCCGGGCCCCATGCCCCTTGAATCCAGAGGCCCTGGTGTCCCTGATGTCCTGGTGCCCCCATTTGCATGCTGAAAACCACCTATTTTAAAGCGAATTGGTGTCAAAAATTACAAGAGATAGTTCATTTAATTTCAACACGATTTTGACTTTTGAAAAGCAACTTCTTTTCAATAATGTCCAACAATAGGCCAATATCGCACCGATGTCAGGACAGAAGGCAAGTACATTATTAATTTTTATAAAAACTATATGTTGTACTTCTCCGTTACGTCAACGTGGCTCACGCAATTAGATTATTGCGAAATAGTCGCGTAAGATTACTGTTATAGCCTCTGCCCGGGTGTAGAAGCCCCATCTGAACATTTTTAAATTTATGGCCCACAATCACATCCTTCCGACAAAAAGTCAAATATATTCGGCTGGAAGACTTTCGCCCAGAAAACTTGCAGTTATGGGGGGGGGGGGTTTTTCCAAACACGGGCTGACAAAATGCTATCTCAGTTCAAACCCAGTGTTGAAGATGAATTATTCTCCTTTTTAAGATATATAAAAGCGCCACATTGTGCGTCCTGTTAAATTAATCGATTCCAATGTTTGTTGCTGTTTTTTATCGAGAACGACCCATAGGACCGCTTTTTCAATTATCGTATCCTATTTTCATGCGAAATCCATAACGTATTTGAAATTGGTAGTAATGCACCAAAGCTGTTACAACTTTATGCAACAAAAAATAATAATAAAAAATGCTTTTGTGGCCTCTGCGCCGAAATTCCTTCTATCTTTGCGTGGAGAATATCATTGAGTGGCTGATGTGGTGCCATTGGGCCGATACATTAGATTGTTATAACTTTTTAATAGGGCCCTTGTTATCAGACCAAAAAAATAAACAACAAAATCCGAGGCTCCTAGCGCGCCAAATTAATCAGTGTTCTTTTTCATTACAAAAAGGTATAATATAGACTGTAACACACTACAGGGGAGGGTAGGACATGGGGCCATGGACCCAACATTTGGCCTAAATGGGGGCAACATTTGTTTTAACCACACCTTTGGTATCGCACACAACATATTTCCTCGTTTTTGACCCTGGTTCCGATGCAAAAACTTCGTTCTCCACCCGTTCAAAATCTCAAATTTTGGCGCCGCTTCGCGGCGCAATAAACAGTTGTACTGCAGGGAAGGATTCAGGGGGCACACTGGCCATGCCTCCGCCCCAAAGGTCCTGAAACTATGATATTTCCTCCCCAACCGGTCGACAAAACGGTTGGCCTCTGCAAATTTATCGTAACAATTCCCTTTGGAGCAGTCAAAATCTAGCTACCCTCAGAAAAAAAACGGAAAAATTCGCGCCGCTTCGCGGCACATATACAATACATCGCGGCACATGACACAAATTTTGCTGTTAAATAAATTTTGAAAATGGGGAAATGAATTGCATGAAGTGTGTGGCATAGCGGTAATTGCTGGCCCCACGGGACCAATATTTTTTGCATCAATGCTGCGATGTGCAACCAGGAAAAGGGTTACCTTTACAACTTGGCTCCAGCTTGAGCTCTACTCACGTTGTGGTTTCAATATTAAAATAATTTCCGTGACCTAAATAAAATAAAATAAAATCACGCCACTTCGAGGCGTCACATCAGTGACGATCGTCCATAACGAACCCATCGTTCATTCTTTCCGGTTCTTCGTAACACTGAATGAGTGAATACCATTTTTAAGTCTTCTCTACTACACCAACTTAACCGGTATTTTAGGTTTTATCGGCAAATCGTAAAAAATTGCGCCGCTTCCCGCGCTAAATAACACTATTTGCCTAACCTACTAAAAACAGACAAATCAACATTAGAATGCTGACAAGATTACATACTACAAACAAATTGGGGTACTATCTTTTCCGACATTTCAGGACTGCCCCACTCAAAAATTATACGGCGACGCCCTACGTACGTTTGCAGACGACGCGCTTCCTTCCCTCCCCGGTCAACAAATTTATCTGCTGACGGTCTGCTACCCAAGCCCCTACCCCCGCTCACCATCTTTTAGGAAACATGTCATGGATGACCCCTCCCCCCCAAAAAACATGAAAAAACAGAAATCGGTCCTTGTTGTATGGGTTCTTATTTTGCGTAAAGTACAATGTGTAGATGAATTAAGGGCAGCTTTTTCTCTCAAATTTTTCCGTCAAGCTCTCCCTTCGCAAATCATGTATATTTTTTAGTTTAAGAACATTTTTGAGTCCGCAACGAGACAATCATGATGATACACATTCTGATGACACACTGGTATCGAAATGCATTATCCTTACCTAGCTCGTAGCCATTACCAATGTATTGTTCGTAAAAACGGCTTATCCATGGTCACGAAACTTGACTACCACCTTTGGTCGAATTCTCCATCATCCGTCCTGGGGCCGTAGCGTCATTTTGCTGCAAATGATTGGTAGGGATTAATGCTATCTTACAGATATTAATGTCATTCTTAATTTATTCAACGCCATACGGCCTAATGTTAAAATAATAAATTATTGGTAGGGCCCTGGCCCTACCAGGCTATAGAAAACGACAACACAAATGACGGCCTTCTGACTGTACAAATGATCATATTTAGCAACCATCCGCGGCACTTTAAATTATAATGGGTACACTGATTATTGCAAATATCTAAATAGGGATAGGAAACGTTTTGAGATTTTTAATACTATAATATATAAAAAATGTTAAATAGGGGCACCTCAAAATATAGTGGACGAAATCGATGAGTTTTCAGATTTGGGTATAGGTAGGGGCACCACTGCACTTGATGACCCCCCCTTGAAGATTTTCTGGATCCGCCCCTGTCTTGACATCAATTAAATTGCATGTTTATACCAATTACGAAATCATAACGAAATAATTAGACGTTATTCGGTACTTTGTCTCAGCCAACTGCAACATTCAAACATTGCCGTACATACCTATAAATGTTGCGGGTTTATGTTCCTGCCTCTCAGGTAGAGTCGCCGTCTCTCATACCACTCCAGTTTGATAACGAATCTTTGTATTGTTCTACATGTTTCCGCATGACCCTAATCATTATAGTTCCACATGAACGTGCTGCCACAATCTTCACACCGAGCCCATCCCGGCGCACCAACCGCAACCCCCATCAGCGTGTTTTGAAATGTAATGTTCAGATAAGTAAAATCCATTGAAAAGCAACAGCATCTGGCATTTTTTTTACCTAATCTAACCTAACCTAACTAACCTAACCTAACCTAACCTAACCTAACTAACAACTATACAACTAAACTAACCTAACCTAACCTAACCTAACTAACCTACCTAAAACCTAACCTAACCTAACCTAACTAAATAAACTAACCTAACCAACCTAACCCAACCTAACCTACCAACCTAACCTAACCTAACCTAACCTAACCCTAACCTAATTTAACATGGCTTTTACTTATCTGAACATTACATTTAAAAACGAGTATCCTACTCGTTTTTTATTCTAATCCCTGTCAAACGTGGTACTGAGTTCCAAGTGTATTCTTACATCAGCTATTATTTGCTAAATATAAATTGTTTAACGTCTAAAAAAACGCGATACCTAGTTAATTAATTGTGGGATGCCAGTTATATTTTATGAGTCTGTTGTTAAACTAAAATGTGCTTAACACTTGAAGAACTTTCGAAAATAGATACCTATTAGCTAATGAATACCAGTAAGACGCCTTAAACGGCGAAGGACGAGCGAGCCCGAATAAATCTGCGTCAATTTATCACCCGCCCGACAGACATTGATCTCTAATATAACTAGATGGCCGACTGCCGTCCTCAGGCCGTTCCCGACAGTAACGCTGTACCGAGGCAGAAATGTGCTTCTTCTTCTAAAGTTAACACATAACCCTACGACGTTTTTTGTAGGGTCTTGGAACTAATGGTATTTCAAGTATTTCTGTCCAAGTTTTTTGATATTTTAATATCATTTTGGAATGCAAATAAGACAAGCTATCTAATGAATGCAAAATAAAGACATTTTATTCCATTTTTCGGCTAATACGTGAAAATGAAGTTTAGGTGTGTCGGAGCCTCAATCTTAACCTACGCCGGGCCGGGTGTGTGTTTAGACACCCCCGCCTCATGTTTTTCCTGGATATCGGGAAAACGGCGCCGCGTAGCGTCGCCAGATATTCAGTACCTGTTCATTCATCTTTTATACAGCTTCCGGTATTTTTACATTAGGTCATGTCAGGTCAGGTCACCAGGCCAAGTCATGTAAACCTACCTCCAAAAAAGTTTCGCTCCCTACCAAAGCCACAGTTTTTGACGCGATCGGTTTCGTACTTACAGGATTTCATAAGAGCATGACTCCCATATTTCGCATATTGCATATTTGTATTTTGGCGACCTAAGGTCAGGTCAATTGTATGAACTCTCCATTATAAGTCAATGGTGAAATATTAAATGCCTTTCCATTAATAAGGATCGCTGTATATGCCTCAGCCAATTCCTACTTTAATGCATGTTATCTTAGCCCCATTCTTGTAGACAATGTTGCATTCTTTGTTTCTGTTATCCCCTAATGTCAGCCGAGGTCATCCGAGGTCACCCAAACACATTTTTGTCAATACTCCTATACAAATAAGGACAGAGAAGTGAGATGCGCCAATGTGGTTTGTCTCGTCGAGACACGTCTCCCAATGTGCCAGCATGACCTTATGGTCACACTTGAACCTTAAGCCTGCGGTCACACTTTTAGGTTGACTTAATCTGGTAATCATATACATGATTCAAAGCGCCCTTCACGAACAAACTACGGTTGGTGTCAAAATTACTTCGTACCCTCATTAAGTAACACAGTTGTATGTCGTGAAAACAGTTTTGACCTAAAAATAGCCCTTTTTTTTACTTCGATGACCTCTGGAGCCTAAACTATGTGACCCTGAAGTATCAAATTTGAGGATGTTAGCAATTTTATAATTAACAATTAGACCTGGATGCTTTACCGTTTTGCTCCTAACTAATCATAGTTCCGAGATAACTGGGGGTATCTGGAGCTAAGTCCTAAATCTAGAAATTCCTGCTTTTGATGACTTCTGTGACCTAATATTGACCTGAAAATGTTTAACCAAAATTAGTTTCGAAATGCTTTTTTGACGGGCTCTCGAACAAGTGGTTTTGTTATATCTAGGTTTCAGTCCGATTGTCATTGGTGCGCCGCACACATCCATAGAGCCGAGTAAGAGGGAGGTGTCCGAACCCCCCCCCCCCGCCCCGGCCCGAGGAAGGTGGCGCCAGGCACCGGCCCGGCGCAGGTTAAAATGGTAATTTTGCTTCACCTTCCTACCGCTTCTAAAGTCAGCTACATGGGTCCCTTTGAGGCGGCCCTGTGTGGCCCCTGTTTTGTTGTATTTAAAAATAAACAACAACAACTACACCACAAATGAAAGTCAAAGTTTTACTTTATATATTTCAATCTGCAGGGCCCAGAGGATTCGTCTCCCTTACGGGAAGGACCTCTTCCTCTTCTCCCTCCCACACACAGGTCCGTACCCCCTTACGAAATGCGGCCCCCAAGGCCCCTATAAGGTGGGCGTCTGTCCGGTTGTTCAGGAATGGCTGGACCTATTCTCTTTCAGAGAATAGGTCCAGCGAGAGAGCGAGAGAGCGAGAGCGCGAGAGCGAGAGCAAGAGCGAGAGCGAGAGGAAGAGCGAGAGCGAACTGGAAAAGGATATACGACAGAACAGATATAACAGAGACGAGCAAATCTGTCCGCTGCCACCTCTGAAAATATCAAACTGGGCTTCAGAAAACCCACCAGACGAATGTGGAAACGGTGCAGTCTCCGTCAGCTAGAAAAACAGACAGCAATAAGGAGGCTTTGCCGTGTGCAAGCAATAAGCAGCGCTCGGCTGACTCCGACTGAATGGCAACTCGATGACTGCGGACAGAAAACGGGACCGGCCATCTCCGCTCGCAGAGCTTGGATGAGGCTGCAGCAGCCCAGAGACGAAAACAAAACTGCCGTCTGAGCTCCGGCAGCTCTTGATGACAGCGACCGCCAGCTCCATTCTACCGATGACGTCACTGGCTCAGATGTGGACAGATTGTATGGTCTGCTATCTCGCTGAGAATCGCCCTGCCGGTTCGTTTGTGCTCGGCCCAGACAAACCGGCGGCATGAGGGCGGCACGCGGCCGGCTTTTGATGACCAGACTGCCAAAGCCCAACCCAGTACCCACCCCACAAGCCCCACAACATACTGGAACAAACACAAATCAGGAGCGGCCGACACGTCCTGCTATACGTATAGCATTGGGTCGGGATCGCTCGAATTCAATTCCACGTTACACACCATATAGCAAGAAAGGCTTCCAATTCCGAGTACCTATTTCCGTCTCAATAATGCGTTTCCTCTGGTAGATGATGTATGTCAATATATCACATAGTACCAGGGGCGGCGCCACCGGGGGGGGGG
>VOPJ01009652.1:0-12427 GCA_014673585.1 Semibalanus balanoides
TCAGCTAATGTTCGGATGTCAGCTGATATTCCGACGTCAGCTGATGTTCGGATGTCAGCTAATGTTCGGATGTCAATTGTCAGCTGATATTCCGACGTCAGCTGATGTTCCGATGTCAGCTGATATATTCCGTCGTCAGCTGATGTTCCGATGTCAGCTGATGTTCCGAGTTCCAACGTCAGCTGATGTACCGATGCCAGCTAATGTTCCGATTTCAGCTGATGTACCGATGTCAGCTAATGTTCCGATTTCAGCTGATGTACCGATGTCAGCTGATGTTCCGATGTCAGCTGATGTTCCGATGTCAGCTGATGTACCGATTTCAGCTGATGCACCGATGTCAGCTAATGTTCCGATGTCAGCTGATGTACCGATGTCAGCTGATATGCCGATGTCAGCTAAAGTTCCGATTTCAGCTGATGTACCGATGTCAGCTGATGTACCGATGTCGCTAATGTTCCCATATCAGCTGATGTTCCGATGTGTCCGGCAGCCCACGGTCTCTCCCGAAAACGGATGTTAGTCCGTTCGGGGCTGATGCTTATGGCGCTGTTCGTGGCCGAGACGGTGCCCAGCTTCGGCAAGATCATGCACCTAATCGGCGGCACGTTCACGCTGATGCTGACGTTCATCCTGCCGTCTCTGCTCTATGTCCGCAACCGGGGGGAGTACAGTGGCACCAGCAAACACGGATAGTGAGTACTGAACTGCTATCAGCCCTTCTTCATTGCTGTAAAATGGTCAACATGTCAGAACTACAACTAGTAGACTGTTGTTTTCAGCCCAGACAAGCTTCACCCAAATATCTGCGCGAACAGATGTGGCGATATAGTTTTTGCTTCTAAGTGCCTCACATTTCACTGAAATGCATCGCGACAATACAGCATGTCCTCAGCTGTGACAGCTCCCGGCATGTCACTGATTCCCCACCTGTCGGCCCCTCCCTGTCTGTCGGCCTCATTTGTACCGCACCTGCACACCTGCGCCGGCCGCTGTGTTGCTCACGTTGACGGAGCGTCAACGTGAGCAAAACGTGAGCCCGCCCCGGCTCCGCTGCATTGTGTTTTAACTCAGGTCAGAAGCGGCCAAAATTCACCAAATCTACTATTTTTACAACGCAAATCGCTGTTGATGTTTGTGTTCACAAATTTCCAGGCATAATAAAAAAGGTTATGCCAAAAAATTGAGGATGCGTTTTCACACGATCAAGTGGCCGCAAACTAAGACAACTTTCAGTGCCAGCATTTGGCGGCAAGATGCAAAAATCGTAGTCAACATTCCTTGTTTGATTATAGGTGAAAGGAAACATCTTACGGATATCGTTTTTGCATCAAATTGTAGAACAGACATTTATCTTTGAGTCTATGGGCAGTTTTCAACTATTCGCTTGGGTTTTCACTGATTTTTTGCTAGAAACTGTTCGGCATTAAAAGTTCCATTTTTTGGAGAGTAGGGTTCTGATGACAGAGGGCTACAAAAAATGGCTCGCTAGAGCATCGATCAGAGTCAGTGCCAAAACTTGAACTAATGAGTATGATCATGTCCTGAAAATCTTCCGCTTGCGTTCTGGCTGACTGCGCTGTTGAGAGCCTGTGCAAGTTCGTTGAGATCGGCTCTTCCGCAGCGGACGGGCGTGGGGCCCCGGCCGGCCGGCTGCCGCACCCGGCCTGGTGGTTGACTTATAAATTAACAAGTAGCTTGTGGAAATGGCATGCTACTATCGACTTACTGCATTGTAAAAATAACCAATAAAAAACATGTGTTGCATGGCTTCCGTAGACCTTCTTTCAAATATTGAATTTGTGACCTGGCCTTGAATCTTGACCTCTGCCCTCAAAACTTTACTTTCGGTAATGTGGTAGATGAAACTTAACTGTTAGAACTTTGTCTGTGATAATAGTCATGCTCGTATGACTTCGAATGGGAAGTGTTGCCCATTAACTCCATTAACTCGATGTTGACTTTTGACCTGATCGAGATCTCACATTTGACCATATTTATTAAGCAATATGATATACATTAGATTCGTTTCATCAAGAGCCTTTAATCGCCACCTTTCTCGTCTCGCTGCGAAGATTTGTTCAGAAGATACTACGGGGATACAATTTACCCCCGCTGGTAGGTTGAGGGGGTCTGCCTGGAGACCCCAACGTGGTGCAAGTACAAATATTTTTCACTCAGATGAATTGGCATTGTTAGACCTTTCATATCACAACAAAACCGTCGCTCTATCTATCACAGTTTTTACGCTATCGAATTTTGACCGGTTTGACCTCGAGTTAAAACACAGTGCGCTGGCGGCCTGTCCTCGCCTCACCTGCACACCTGTCTGTGCCGCAGCAAGAAGTACCTGCTGAAGCGGTTCTACCTTACGTCGTCGTGCCTGATGTGCGTGGCGCTCTCCAGCGTCGTCATCTACTACTCGGTGGACGACATCGTAGCGCCGGGCACCTTCCAGACGCCCTGCTACCTCCGCTGGCTGGGGGGCAACGTAGCGCCCGTGGTGCAGACACAACACAACGTCACCAACGCCACCAACGCTACCGTAGCTGACGTCATGTGATGACGTGTGATGACGTATTCAATTAGGGCCACGTATTGGCGAATAGGAGTGCATATTAGGGCGATATTAGGAGGCGATAGCAGTGCGTGTTACCAAAGTTATTCCCTGAGCAGAGTGAAGTGGCCGGAAGCCGCCCGCTTCCGGCCCGGGAACACAAACGCTCTAATCGTGTGCTCGTCACAGACGAATGTCAGTCGCTGCACTTGGTAACTGTGGGGTGCAAAGTGGCGCTACTTCCGAGCAAACCACCGCGATATTATATTTAAGGTCGCCGTGATGTAGGAATCAGATTATGTCCGTCTATGAACACAGTGCAGTGCAACACGCTGATCTGCTAGGTACACTCCTATATCGAACATGCTGCCCCGACCAGCAGCAGCTGCACCAGGTGGCATTGTGACGCCACGTCGCCACATGGAGCTGGTTACTATCTGGGTTCCATAAGCCTCACAATCACCTAGCACGTATACCAGTTTCTGTACACTGAACTTCCCCCGTTACTGTTCGTTGTATGCGTGGCAAAATCGCATAAGTTTCGAGTTGCTGACTAACCAGCACCAGTGGTAAGAAGTCACGGGTCGACCCTTCACTGCATCCGGGGCGGTTCTTCGGTGTCGCCCTCAGCGGCCAAAAACAGTGACTTATCCGCCGCTGACGGTCAGGTGTTCAATCAGGGGACACCGCCAATCCGGAGAGTCCACAGCAGCTGTGTCGACCATGACACGCCACCACAGGCACAGGCAGTAGGCACACGCACGCAGCTGATGCAGACACTCGCAAACAAACGCGGATTTGGTGTGTATGTGTGTCTGCGTGTGTGTGTGTGTGGTGTCCCAATGAGGACAGTTGGGGCATCAGTATTTAACATTGTTTCCTTGCACCGCTGTATGCTGATAATGTCGGGAGTGTTTACTGCGAGGGAGCACAGTGTCAGTCATCTCAACATCGAACGTGCGGGCGATACCAGTCGTGTAGTTTATATATATGAAGTGGATCTATTGTCCGTAAATACACACATGAGCTTTTAGCTAAATGCCACTCTAGACATGGACCAGTGTCAATGGTCAACTGTGACGTAAGCGGTGACCCTGTCCCCACTTTAGAGAAGCGGCGACACTCCGACATGAAGGATCCCATCTCACACTGACCATAAACGGAATGACTAGTCTGCGTCTGATGCGATGCTGCTGCCGTTGGTATCTCGATATCAAAATATGTCTGGACCAGTGGCTCTCACAAACAAACGACATATTCAGAACTACACAGAAGACCGCCTAAAGCCATCGGGAGGGGAACACTCACTTGGTACGGCAATGCAATCCAAAGAACAATAAGTGACGTCATTAGGATATGTAATATAACTATAACTTTTGGAAAATAATACCGTTAGATTCAGGGCAGGTCAATTCAATAATTTATTATTGTTTAAGTAGTTTCATATTACCCGCATCAGGTCAATTGTCTCTGTACTTGCCTGATCGCAACCGTTTTTCAAAAAAGCAGAGTAATATTTATTGGACATTCAGAGAAAGCACTCTAATGACCACAGACCACGGATTCACACAGTATATCCGGGTCCTCACTATTAAGTGCCAGGCATCACAAACAAGGGGGATGTATCATACACAGTTAACGATATTCGCAGTCCACACACCATCATTGCGAACATAATAAACATATTAATCCGTCTGAAAATTACAGTCACCACCCACTGCACTGCTGTCTCTCTCGAGCCCGGTCTCTCTTACACGTAGACCAGCTACTATCCTCTCCGCTCGGCCGCTCCGACGGTCCCTAGCGGCGCGGCGCATCACTTGTGTTTCACAGTCTGTCCACCAGGCAGCAGCACGGGTCGGCCGCTCACGTCCAGGAGGTGAGCAGGATCCGTTTGCGGTAGAACTCCATCAGCGTGCGGCTCAGATTGACGCCACTGGCCGTCACCGCCACGAAACTGAGCGCCAGTAACGTCAGCGGGTACAGGAAGACGCGCGTGTTCTTCAGGAACGGCAGCGCTGCGACAAACCGAGCCGGCAGGGGAGGGACGTCAGTGTCTCAGTCACACCCAGTCAAATTCACACTTGATCCGTCCATCAGTCAGTTAGAATGTCAGTTACAGTTAAAGTCGTTCAAGTATTCATTCTTGTATTCATTCATTCATCATTCACTACTTTTAGTTGTCGTTTATTCATCCTTCATTCATCATTTAATTATCCTTAATTCATCCCTAAATTAATCCTTCGTTCATCATTTATTCATCATTCATTGATACATCGTGCATTCATACTTCATTCATTTATACTTAATTTATTCATCATTCATCGTTACTTAATTCCATTCTCATTCATTTCACCATCATTCTCCATCATTCATTCCATTCATTTTACATACATTCATCATTATTCATATTAATTCATTCATCATCCAATCATCATCACTCAATTCATTCATTCATTATTCATCATTATGTTCATCATTCATCCTTCTATTCATCATTCATTCATTCATCATTTCATTCATCCATTCATTCTCATTCAGTATTCATCAATTCAATTCATATTCATTCATCATCATCATTCATCATCATCATTCATCATTCATCATTCATCATTCATCATTCATCATTCATCATTCATCATTCATNAATCGTAGTCAACATTCCTTGTTTGATTATAGGTGAAAGGAAACATCTTACGGATATCATTTTGGCATCAATTTGTAGACCAGACATTTATCTTTGAGTCTATGGGCAGTTTTCAACTATTCGCTTGGGTTTTCACTGATTTTTGCTAGAAACTGTTCGGCATTAAAAGTTTCATTTTTTGGAGAGTAGGGTTCTGATGACAGAGGGCTGCAAAAAATGGCTCGCTAGAGCTCGATATGAGATCAGTGCCAAAACATTGAATAATGAGTTATGATCATGTCCTGCAAATTTTCGCTGCGTCTGGCTGCGACTGCGCTGTTGAGAGTCTGTGCAAGTTCGTGAGGTCGGCTCTGCCCGGCAGCGGACGGGGCGTGTGGCCCCGGCCGGCCGGCTAGCCGGCACCGCGCGTCGGCATTCGCCAGCGATCGGGCCTGGCTGCCATATTATTTCATGAAACGTCGTATTCCGCACTCACATGGCGGATTAAGGGGTCAGGGCATGTCCCCCCCCCAACACCCAAAATTCCGAGTCATTTTTTAATTTTTTTATAAATTTAGTCCGAATGTTTTGTGGATGTTTCGAGGTCAAGACCGCCGCTAGCAAGAGCTTGTTGCCGCTTCGGTCCTTACCTCACCACCCGATCGCGCTATTCCGTTGGGCCGCCAGAATGTAGAGACGGAAAGTTTTACGTGCCCGACATTACCTGGAACCCCGACATACTGGACAAATCTAACACATTTCCTGAGATTTTAGGAAATTCTAAGCAACTTTACTAACGAAAGTTTGTTTTTAATCAGTGGACTATACATAAGCAAGCAAATCGATGAGTTTTCATGAATTGTGCGCCTAACTTTTGAACTTGCCCCCCCCCCCCCAACTGACCATGAACCACCCGTGGATCTGCCTATGGGCCTACACTCGGCGCCAGCTGAGTGAAGCAGCCGACACATACTCATGCATGTATCCGCTTCATAGATTACATGACAATATTATAATTATTAATACAAAACAACTTCATATAAGCAAATTCTAACCCCGAACTTGTTGCTGAGCCCGGCATGAGACCGGCAAGTCTGGTTCAGACAGAGACTCAGGCCCTGCGGGCCTGAAGCTCTGACGTAATTCAAAGTAGGCGGAGCTCAATGTTAGCTATGCAAATTTCGGGACCACGGCGCGGGCGCCTGGCCCAAATCCAGGCCTGGCGGGCCTGAAGCTGTGTCTGAACTCAGGCTTGTCGGTCTCAGTTGAACAGGCTTGTCGGTCTCAGTTGACCAGGCTTGTCGGTCTCAGTTGACCAAGGGACTGAACCTGATGAAGAGGAGGTGGAGCGTGATGACATGTCCAACACGAAGAAGTTATCGTGAGGAGGAACATGTTGGACGCCGATGATGTGAGGCGACCAGAACTTTCTTATGGTGCGATGATGTTTGTGGTTGACAGTGTTACTTGCGAGATGGAAATGTTGGCCAGTTCATTTGACCCTGGGGATCCACCTGTAATCACGTAGCAACATGTCTCCGTCCTCTGCCGCTGCAACCGCTCGAACCCTGATTGTGCATCGATGCGATTGTATTTGCGAGCATATTATTGACTAGGTAATGTTCACATTAACATTAATATTTGAGTGAAATGGCCATTTTGCTGGATTTGCATTAAATTGTTAGTGTAGAAGTTAAAACACCCACAGAGTCCAATCGAAGTAAAATTGAGTTTGGTTTGACATCTGCAAAAAATTAAGCCCTAGATGTATTAATATCGCCCGCTTAAGCCGATGTCGTCATCTCCTATTTATGATTTATCGTGGATGAAGTAGACTTGTTTACATTTGGCTATACATTAGCCATACACTAGTCATACATATTGCAGCGTGAAAAGTTTTCTCATTTCCAAATTCTTCATATGGACGTCATCAGCCCAAATACTAAAACTTTAGTTTTTCATGAAATGAGCACTGTTTGTGAGAAAACAAATGCAGATCGTGTTCGGCAAGCAATACTTGCATATTTGCACCACAACGGGTCGTACATTGGACAACTTTTACAGAAAATGAAACATCCCTTAAGCCAGTAAATATTTATTACAGTTGTTGCAGATTTTATTGATACGATCACACCGAAGGGTATTTACAGGCAACCGTTCGCAAAAAAACATATTTTTTCGGAATAATTCTTAAGTATATTTTTTTCAAGGTAATACAAATCCAATATTTGTTTAAAATTTAAATATTGACGACACAAAACTCAAATGTAAAGCAATATCTTTATTTTTGACCGACTAATGACTCTCAAAAAATAAATAACTCATGACGTATTTTTTAAGCAGCGTTTGGTTATTTCAGTGAACAGATACAGACACAAAAATGTAACTGATGTATATCCTGGACAAAACTGGCCTAGAAACTAAAAAATAAATAAAATATTGACGTTTTATGACCTGACATTGACCTGTGCACCATTATAGGATCAGATTGTGTCCTATGGGTTGACTTATAAATTATAAAGTCAGATTGTGGAAATGGCTGCTACTATCGACTTCTGCATGTAAAATAACCCATACAACATGTGTTGCATGGCTTCCGTAGACCTCTTTCAAATATTGACCTTTTCGTGACCTGGCCTTGACCTTGACCTCTGCTCAAAATCTTTGACTTTCGGTTAATGTGGTAGATGAAACTAAAGCTGTTAGAACTTTGTCTGTGATAATAGTTCATGCTCGTAATACTTCGAAATGGGAAGTATTGCCCATTAACTCCATTAACTCGATGTTGACCTTTTGACCTGATCGAGATCTCACATTTTACCTTATTTATTAAGAAATATGATATACATTACATTCGTTTCATTAAGAGCCTCTAATCCCACTTTCGCGTCTCGCTGCGAAGATTTGTTCAGAAGATACTACGGGGATACAATTTACCCCGCTGTAGGTGAGGGTCTGCCTGGAAGACCCCAGTCCGTAGTGCAGTAAAAAATATTTTTCACTCAGATGAATTGGCATTGTTAGACCTTTCATATCACAACAAAACCGTCGCTCTATCTATCAAAGATTTTACGCTATTGAATTTTGACCGGTTTGACCTCGAGTTAAAACACAGTGCGATCCCTCCAAATCGATGACGTTTCGATGACATACGTGCTTCTAAGCAAGCTGATTTCGCATTATTTAGAGGAAAAATATTAATTATCACCAAATAATTGGCATTTTAATTTGCTTTTTCCGCGTAAATATAGGTATCGACTATATAAATATAAATATAGGTCGACTTACTAGTAATATGATACTTAATTTCTTGCTTCTCTTCATCATTTCCGAGATTTGTATTTTTTTATCAATGTGAACTATTCCCTTTAATAGGAAGCATTCATATATTTGCACTTTCATTCATAAAGGGAGGTCCGAAAATTTACCTGAACTTAGGGCACCGATATAGAAAAATCCGAGATATACAAATTGTAGGTACTTATGACTTAATGAAATCCTGTACGTTTAAATCTCTCGGACAAATACTGTGGCTTTGGGACGATCACAACATTTTGGGAAGTAAGGTCGCTTGACGTGACCTGGTGACCTGACCTGAGATGTCCTGATGTCAAAACTTTCACAAAGTGTGAGCAATTGACTCCCTAATAGATGAATTAATGAGGCGTCGTTGTGCTCCGCCGTTTTTCTGCTATTTATGAAAAACCGGAGTGGCGGGGAGGGTAATGAACCCCCGGCCGTATGCGTGTTAACCTTTGACTTGACCTTGACCTGATATGTGACATAAAAGCGAAAACTTAGAGTTTGTCTTATATAAGCCTTTCATTGCAAGCTTTTAAATGCAGCCTTGCGCGTCTCGCTGCGGTCATTGGTTCCGGAGATAACGAGGGGGCAAAATTCTCCCCCCCGGTCAATGACGTTCGGCTGAGACCCCGGTCAATGCCGGGCTAACTGTATGTTGGCATTGAGGTTCACGTCAGCCCCCCCCCCACCCCCAGTAAAATTTCCTTAGACGAGTCCCTGCTAGCAACATATATCCACATTCAATTCCAGTGAAACGTCCTTTCACACATTGTGTAGGTACCTGCATGCCTCCATTCACTCCCGCTTAATCACCCAACATCTACACCAAGGCCTATTCATCCCTCCAGACGCGAACATTGACTCCTGCCGCATTGGAGGATGATTCGTTGTAGGAAATGGTATGGTTCCGGGCCACGGGCGTGAGCTTCTCTGTGCCATTCACAGCGAATGCCTGGTCGAACTGCTTTTTCAGAGATTCAGTCGTTCTTGAAACGCACTCTTCGGTAACAAACTAGAAGTGAATAAGCCATCAGCACTCAGACTCTGGTAATGGTCAGGTCGTCTCAAACTCTCCAAAGCTGTTTCTCTTTTCACTGTTGGCTCAGGGTTCCACGTCAATACTTCTAATGCAAGACTTCCAACGTCAAAACTTCCATGCCAAAACTTCCACAGGAAAAACTTATATGCGTCAAAACTTCTAACAGTCATAACTTCTAATTAAAAAACTTCCGAGCGACTAAACTTATAATGAATTAACTTCCAATGCAACAATTTACAAGCGTAAAAACTTTCAATGCAAATCTTCTAAACGTCCAAACTTATGAGCGTCAAAACTTACAATGCCAAAACTTCTAGAAGACAAAACTTCTAAAGAGAAAATTGCCAATGCAAAAACTTTTTCGCGACAAAACTTCTTAAGCAAAAACTTTCAAGCGACAATACTTCCAACAGTCAAATCCTCTAATGAAAAAACTTCCAAACGTCAAACTTCTAATGCCAGAAGTTCTCAAGCAAAAACTTCCAAGAGTCAAAACTTCTGAAGAAACAAATTCCAAGCGTCAAAACTTATAATGAAAAAAACTTCCAAGCGTCAAAACTTATAATGGAATAAACTTCCAAAGCGTCAAAACTTCTAATGACAAAAACTTAACAACCGTCAAAACTTACTAATTAAAAATTTACAAAGCGTCAAAAACTTATAAATACAAAAATACAAGTCAAAACTTTTAACCTATCCTAATATAGGTTAAAAGTATAGGTTAACCTATCCTAATCCGCCCCTGTAGCTCAGTCGGGAGAGCGCTGGGCTTCTGGCCTATCCCGGTAGTGGCAGCCCGGGTTCGAGGTCGTTCGCGTCCGCTGATTGTGCTCCTGACTGGGATGGCCTGCGGCCGGGTGGCAGCAGTCGCACTGAAGGTCAGGTGAAGTTCAGTGAGCGGCGGACCGGTCCAGGGTGTGTTCGGGCACGTTAAAAACTTTCGTATAATTTATGGCCGACCAACAGGAATTGTACGATCGGGTGGTGGGGTCAGGGCCTACGCAACAGGCTCTGCTTAGCGTGGGTCCTGACCTTGGAAAACCATCCATATGGGGGGGGTTGCGCCGAAAACGAACTGCAGGGAGGGGGTAATTTCCCCCTGATATCTCGAAGACTACGGCTACGTAGTGACAAGCGAAAAACGTCGTAAGATGCTCGAGACAAGCTCTGTCGACAGTATTTTATTATTTTCTTAGGCCAGGTCAAAATTGAGATTACCAGAGGTCATCAAAGGTCAGACTTTCCGGTTCTAGGACTTCGCTCCAGAAACCCCCAAATAACTCGGAAACTAGGAAAGCTAGGATCCAACAAAGACAAATAGAAAGCTCTTGACAAATCAGTTCAATTGTTTAGGCTCTAGACTATCAAAGGTCAAAAAGGCTATGTTTGGTAAAGCTGTTTTCGTGAATAGCAATTCACCGTATTCAAGATAGGGAAATAATGTTGACGCCATCGTTTTGTCTCGTCAAGGCGCTTTGAAACATATAAATAGTGACCTGTTTAGGTCAACTGATTAATTTTGCCTCTGTTCAGGGTCATTTGGTGACCCAGGTAGGTCATGTTTCAGATGAGGTGACGCGGCGGCTCGACGAGACCAACATGTTGGTGTCATCCGATCGTCTCTATCTTTATTCTATCAATAGTTATTAGCAAAACAATGCTAGTGACCTCAGATTACCTTGCATAGATCACTTAGCGGCAATTGCACCTGAGTCATCTCATGAGGTATAGTAGTCGTTTTCACGATGGATTATTTTGCGCGAAATGTTTTAAAACATTTAAAATGTTTTAAAATGTTTCAGTAGTAGCCGCTTTCCACGATGGACTAATTGCGAGAAATGCTTTTTAACCCTTGCCACTACGGTCCCGTATTGGCGAGGGTTAAAGCATTTTTTCGCAATAGTCCATCGTGAAAGCGTCTACTACTAAAACACTCGAAAACATTTTAAAATATGTTTTGGAAGTGTTTTCAGTAGTAGGACGCTTTTCATCGATGGGACTTAATCTGCCGAAAAAATGCTAAAAAAAATTGATAAACATTTAAAATTTGTTTTGTGAGGTTTTAGTATGGTAGACGCTTTCCACGATGGACGCAATCTCCGAAAAAATGCTAACCCTCGCCCTACGGCACCGTGTGCAAGGGCTTTCAAGCATTTCTCGCATAATTAGTCCATCGTGGAAGTGGCTACTACTGAAACATTTTAAAACATTTTAAAATGTTTTAAAACATTTCGCGCAAAGTAATCCATCGTGAAAACGGCTAATAACATGATTATGAAAGAATAGAGGCCCAATCCAATGCAAATTTTCTTTATAGGAAGCATTTGTATATTTTCCCATTCACTTATAATAGGTAAGGAAATTGACCTCGCCTTAGGTCACCATTACGAAAAATCTGAGATGAACGGATTGTAGGTACTGACAACCTTATCAACTCCTGCAAGTTTCAAATGTTTCGGGAAAAGACTATGGCTTTGGCACGACCACAAACATTTTTTGGATGTAAGGTCACTTGACGTGATCATGTGACCTGACCTGAGATGACCTGAAGTCAAAGCTTTTACAACGTGTTGGTAATTGATTCCCGAACAGATGTATGAAATTTGGCAGTGCTGCACGCCGCCGTTTTTCCGCTAGGTACTCCTGAAAGATATAGGGGGTGGGGGTGGGGGGGGGGTTGAAAATCCCCCTTGCAGTGCGCGGGCTAACCTTTTTGGGATTGGAAGTTGGAGGTCTTGTCGCGAGAAGTTTTTGCTTTGGAACACGAAGATGCACGGTGTGGCGGTGTGTGGCGGTGTGTGGCGGTGTGTGGCGGTGTGTGGCGGTGTGGCGGTGTGTGGCGGTGTGGCGGTGTGTGGCGGTGTGTGGCGGTGTGTGGCGGTGTGTGGCGGTGTGTGGCGGT
>VOPJ01009653.1:0-79373 GCA_014673585.1 Semibalanus balanoides
CAGTATCAGAGCGTATCAGAGCGACTGAGTGAGCGGGAACTGGCATGCCCACCAACCAACACTTCAACTCAACTCTGCACGAGTGTGCACAGCGCGCGCTGGAGAAGAGGATCCTGGCTTGTTAAGTCTGCTGCAGATAGGTGCTTCCGGTGGCACGCCAGTTCCGCGCTGACAATTATTGTCACCATCCGGCACAGACGATTGGACCGCAGGGACGTGCGTTAGGCTGAACGACACGAGACTGCGACACCGGCAGCACATGGCTATTGGATTTGGTTCGCTGGTGCAGTACCGACAGTGCATGGCTGCGCCAGATTCATCTGATTCAGTCTTACATTACGTCAAATGTGCATACGCTTGTGTCAGTTACCTTCATGTTACCAAAAACCAGAGCGGCGTGCTAAACGTGACGAAATATATGGCCAGCAATTATTGTCGCGAACATATTGGACTTAACCAGCTTGGGGGAGAAGAAAGAGCAAAATGAATCATCGCTGGGAGACAGTCAATGGACCAGCCCATTTTTACCATAAACTGTCACCAGGTGACAAACGGCTAGACGCACTGACGCATTTAGTCGTTATTTTCTCAGTATACCTCCAACTGATCAGTATATTGGCCATTACAGGGCGAATATTTTGACAGCTGCCTCTGTTGATATTCAAAGTAAAATGCATCCTGTGGTGCACCTGGAGAGACTGCCGATCAGTACAGAGATACTCTGGTCCTCCGAGGAGATGGGCGGCGCGATAGTGCGCCGCCGCCGGCACTGCCACCTGGTGGCCGGCCATCAGATCGCACCTCCCCGGGCTGCTCCTGTCTCTCGCCACAATACCCTGAGCGGCGTTTCCGTCGTTTGTCGCCGCCGGTTTCACGGACAGACGCACTATCTGCGCCACCATCGCCGCATTGTCTCTGTGGCGCGCCGCGCTCGCCTCACTGGGCGCCGCGCGACCGGCCGGGGGTTAGGTGGCACTGTGTTAGTCCTGCCCCACTGTATGTCAGGGTATCTTCTAGTTACGTCTCTTCAGGGTGAAGTTGTAGCTCATCGTGTCTCACTGACTAATGCCTTATGCTGGGAGGTGATTTTGCAGCCAACTGGTCGAAGAAAGAATGCTAAATATGAACTCAACGAATAAATGCAGCACACCAGTTCTTTCTGCTGTTATTCAAGTAACTTATATCCCCACAAAAAAGTGAAAAAATGTGCCAGCTTTGACACCCAGCGATGATCAGCAACGCTGGTGAATCAGTTTATTGAGACCATTTCATTATCTACTGTGTCAATATATAGATAACAAATCCGATACAAGCAGACTTGTGAATGATTCTGATGGAATACATATTTTTGATTGAATCATTTTTATTTCACGTGAATCATTCATGGCTCGATTCACCTCATGAATGATGCAATGAATCATTGATTAAATCATTCATACAAAGAAAATATGGTGATTGAATCATTCATAGAAATAAAATAGGGTGATTGAATCATTCATAGCACAATTAATTATTATTGCTTGGGGGACAGCAGAAACTATACAAACGATAGCCCACCCTTATAATGGGGAATGGAACTGAGTCAATACATGTAAAGATCACCTTTAACACCTTCATTTGGTCTGCAAACACCCTTAATCCGAATATATGCACTGCTATTTGCACTTACGCAATACTAATTATTGTGATTGAACAATTCATGAATGATTCATTGAATGAATCATTCATGATTGATTCACGTAAGCCTGTGAATCACTGTGAATTATTTACCAGTGGTAATGTTCAGTGATTGAATCATGATTTAATCATTCATGTTTGCCAGTAAATCATGATTGAATCATTTATTAAAATTGGAATAATTCACATGTCAGGATACAAGCACAGAAGCAGCCTTATCTAATCTAACATTTTCAACCGACTCAGCTTAACACAACTGAACATAATGCCAGTCAGCAGACCTTCTGTGAAACATAAGAACACCACCCAGGCGGTTCGTCGGCAGCAGCGACACTTCACCTGCGTGCCTTAATTAGACCAGTGACGTCAGAGATGATCTGTCTCCGTCTGTGCCGTCTTGTCACACCAATTAGTCACAGGTCATATTCACGCAGATTTATGTCGCGCAATCTCCAGCGCACCAACCACATGTGACAGCCCGGGCGGCACCTGTCTTCAGCGGCGGTAAATTAAACCATTCTTGGTACACTTGGACCAGGCTCCAGTGGCGGCGTATGTTGCAGGGATCAGCACTGCATAGTGCACAGCCCACTTCCCGCTAACCACCAGTGTGTAGTGTACCGCGCAAAGACGGTCTGAAAAGTCCAAACAACGTTTCATAAGCTGCCGCTGGATCCCGTCTGGAATGCAGAAGAAGGCTCACAAACCAGGTGTGGTCTGAAATGTCCATCCAGCTCTGCGGTGGCTAGGTAATGGGGTACTTACTGAACCTGTCAGTCTGGTCAAGATGACATCAAGAACCTGAGACTTAGCCCGCCTCTGGTCAGGGAGAGATGGTACTGGGGCTGTATGACGACAAAGTGGCAGTAGAAGGTGGGTGGGTGTGTGGGTGTGGGTGTATGGGAGGTTGATCTGAAAGCTGTGTCCGGGTTATGTCCAGTGCGAGGGGTGGGGTGTTCTGAGAATGATATGCATAGTGTGCAGGGTTGGGAATGTCAGAGCAGTGACCGTGGTGTGTCCAGTGTAAGACTGATGCACGCAGCGCAGGGTGGAGCGCCCCGTACTAATCCCCGGCAGGAGGGGGTGTGAGGCGGGAGCGTGGGTGGCACCACTAAGTGCTCACCGACGTCTCCATCCCACACCCACCCGCAGCCACACGAACAATGCAGGAGCGCTGCTGACTGGACAATGAGCTCCCGGCCCTCGGCTCCCACGGCTCCCTGCTCCCGACTCCCGGCTCCCTGCTCCCTGCTCCCTGCGTCCCGGGCTCCGGCTCCCTGCTCTCGGCTCTTCGGCTTCGGCTCTCGGCTCTCGGCTCTTCGGCTCTCGGCTCTCGGCTTCCGGCTCTTCCGGCTCTCGGCTCTCGGCCTCTCGGTCTCGGCTTCTCGGCTACTCGGCTCTCGGCTCTTCGGCTCTCGGCTCTCGCTCCCGGCTCCCGGCTCCGGCTCCCGGCTCCCGGGGGGGTTTTTTTTTTCCCCGGGGGGGGGCTCCCGGCTCCCGGCTCCCGGCTCCCGGCTCCCGGGCTCCAGGCTCCGGCTCCCTGCTCCCTGCTCCTGTTTCCTGCTCCCTGCCTCCTTGTCTCCCGGCTTCCGCGCTCCCAGCTCCGGCTGCAGGCAGTGTTCACAGAAAAAAGTGGCCCGGGTTTCTCCGTTATTTGAACTTGGAAAAAATTTGTTCCGTGAAAACTTTGACTGTAAAGAATATTTTTGTTTTAGGTCTGTGGTGCAAATGGCTGTATGAGCATAAACCAATGGCAGGAGAAGATAGACAACAAATAGCATACCTTATTATTTTTACTGAATGCTATCTCCATAGGAGCGAGGTTGTTCCTCCTATGCGTGATGGCAGGTCAGCAGTGTGTAAAATAGCAATGTATGATTAATTTGTGTCTATCTTCTCCAGCCATTTTTGTTCCGCTGCATGAACTTTGTTTTGCTGCTGGCAAACATTTTGTTCTGCAAACTTAGATCGTGGAACCACTTTTCTGACTCTGGCTGCAGCTCGACATTACAGCCAGCCTCGGTCGTGAGAGAGCTGCGAAGCCTATCGCCGGCTAACTTCCGTGACAGGCCCTGACACTCAACTCCGTCCGCTCCGTGCATCAAACTCGACAGAAGACGGCTAATGGTTACTGCAACTTCACTGGAACTTGAAACTGAGCGAATTCAAGTGTCACTGAAGTTTACCATGAATGCTATACCATTGCCGCGGCTGGATGAAGCTAATCCGTAGTCCGACCGGAGGTGAATAAAAGTAAGCCAGTTTCGTAGCCATTGGAATGAACGCTAATTGACATTGAGATAGTTGGGTCAATAATTAACTGTAAAACATAGTATTACATACTATACAAAAAGATAAGAATACTGACCAGAACATTAGCAAAACGATAGAAAGCAAGAGCGAGAGCGAGAGCGAGAGCGAGAGCGAGAGCGAGAGCGAGAGCGAGAGCGAGAGTGAGAGCGAGTGAGAGAAACAGGATGTAAGTCCCACAGCTCATTAGACAACGTTGGGGTGCGACAAGAGAGGATTTAGCGCTACAGTAGTGCATCTCGAGTCTCATCATTTGGAATGCAAAGCTCCCTAACGAGATGAGCGTCACCCGACGGAGCTGC
Source organism: Semibalanus balanoides (assembly GCA_014673585.1). Taxonomy (NCBI): domain Eukaryota; kingdom Metazoa; phylum Arthropoda; class Thecostraca; order Balanomorpha; family Balanidae; genus Semibalanus; species Semibalanus balanoides. Next base: position 4,290 of record VOPJ01009653.1, read on the forward strand.
GACAATTGTCGAGAGCACCATCTGCCCTGCTTTTCGCAGCGACGAAGGGTTGTAAGTGGACAGGAGTGACAGCTCTGATTAGCTTCTGGTAAGCTATTCAGCCTCCTATGAGGCGGAGCACAGAAATTAACAGCTGTGATTCGAGCCCGTCCACTGAGAACCAGTCATCGGACAAACCAGTTACGCAGCCGATTTATGGGCTCCGGCCTTGAGCAATAGGATGTCACTGATTGCAGTAATTACCGAGTGCGGCCCGGGTGACGCTCTGTTAAGTAATAGTTGGACTCTGTAATGATTAATGTGAGCCGCATGTAACTAAATATCTACCTAGTTTGAGAGAGCAGCTTGTAATCGATTTTACGTCCCAGAGATGCACTGCCTAAAAATAGCTTGAAAGCGTTATAAAACCTGGCTGTGTCTTCCATCTGCTGTACAGACGAAAGACACTGCACAGGCTTCATTAGAGCACTGGGGGTTCCAACTTCAATGCTTAGCTCCATTGCCTCGTGTCAGACGATGATGACAATGATAGGTGTTCTAGGGCGCTTCGACAGCGAAGGTCACATGGCGCCCTTATCGAACTCCTAGCAGAAGAGCTTCTGGTAAGCCCGTCTCAGCTGTGTTCCCGTCTCAGCTGTGTTGAGTGCCCATCTCCACCCCGTTCCTCCCCGTGCCGCCTTGTGTCCTGTGTTCAGCTCCGTCCGAGTGGCACACAGATGGTCACCGGGCCGAGGAGGTACACCCGGCCGAGGTCAGTTTTTGTGAGTGCCGCGTGCTCTGCCGACCCGCTGCTTTCCTCTCCTGTCAGCGAGGCGTAGGTCAGGCCCGCCAGCGACGCCCCGCGGACCTGACAGCGGCCTTGAAGCTGTGAACATTTAATGGTGCGTGAAATTGATCACGTGGATCCTGGGCGCTGGGTAGACCAGCGAAACGGTGCATTCAAGGACAAGTTTGAAACACAACTTACGACAAGAGGATAACAAAAAGCAAGACTCACAAATGCTAGCGTATGGTGAAGTCAAATGCTTGTTTTGTGTACACTCAATGATTTGTTTTTCAGCTGGCTTTCAACCACAGCATTTATATACTTATGTGTAATACAATTCCGACCTCCACCAATATCGAGTATTTGTAATTGTAAGACATATGGTGCTGTGGTGTCCCTACGTCCGAGACATGTATTCTTGTGGAACGCTGATGCCGAACTGAGCTGACCATCAGAACGCTCAATCATAAACGCTCTTCAAGACAGGCTCGGAAGCACACAATTTCTTTCCAGTCTGCCACGCTCCTTGTCGGCAATAGGTCAAGAGCTTCTCATTACCGCAGGCGGAACCTCGATCCTGTGTTGTCCTTAGGTGTCTGAAGTCTGAACCTCGATCCTGTGTTGTCCTTAGGTGTCTGAAGTCTGAACCCTGAACCTGCGTTGTCTTTGAGTGTCTGAAGTCCGAATCCTGAGCCTGTGTCTTCTTGTCGGTGTCTGGACTGTCGGTGCAGTCCAGCTTACTCCCCAGACAGCGCAGCCCCGTGGTAACTGTCCGACAGGACCGGATGCGCAGCTGATACCGGTCCGATTTACTGCAGAGCTATTAATAGTCTAGTCTGCAGCATAGAGGCAGTCTCCATAATGTGGAGGAGATTGAGGATAATTATTTCATTGCATCCGTGTTTTATCCCCGCCTTGTTTTCAGCTTCAGTCTGTTATTTAATTGAATGACACCGATCATATTACGGACAAACCCTGTAGTGTCCCGCGCTGGCCTATTTGGTGCTCATCTTCTCCATATGAAAGGCACTTTATCTTGAATCTCTATCATATCAATATCATCCTTCGCAGCGAACAACAGGGGCATTATTCAGGCTGTGTTCTGATAAATGACCAATATTTCAGGATGTGGCCTGTAATTATGGCCGGTTATTAGAAATGGAAGTGAAAGTGAGCACCACTGAAATTGAGAGTGAGGAACGGTGCTGTCTGAAAGGTTGAACAGTGCGTTGCCGCAATTAATGAAGTTACAGGGAAATATTATTTCAGCTACGGTGACTACATCACGGAGCACAAGCATTAGATACTAGATTAGAAGACAGGGCATATAACACAAGCCACGGGGCACATACCACGAAAGAAAAACGATAGACCACAGATTACAGGCCACTGACCAAAGAGTACAGACCACAGTCTGCTGACGATAGACCACAGGCCATGGACCACAGACCACAGACTACAGGCCGCGTACCACAGACCACAGGCTGCTGACGACAGACCACAGGCCGCGAACCATAGACCACAGTCTGCTGACGATAGACCACAGACCACAGGCCGCTGACGACAGACCACAGGCCATGGACCACAGTTCAAGGACTGCAGTCTATGCAACAGGGACAGCTCAAGGACCACAGACCATAGACCACGGACCACGGACCACGGACCACGGACCACGGACCACGGACCACGGACCACGGACCACGGACCACGAACCACGGACCCACGGAACCACGGACCACGGACCACGGACCACGGACCACGGACCACGGACCACGGACCACGGACCACTTCCGGTCGGCAGGATCAGACGCTCGGCCCGGGCCCGTACCATGTGGCCACCGACGAGGCTGTCGGGCTGGCCGGCTGGCGGGCGTCGGGAGAGAGAAGTGGACGGATCATGCCGCTAAATAAGCGGCGCCGGCCGCCCCGTGACGGCTGTCTATTGTGTGGGGCTTCACACCGCCCATGGGGAGGTAATCCTGAGGCTGGGGCGCGGGGCAGCTGTCCTGCTCCCCTCCCGTCAGGACACGGTGCCATCGCGCCGAGTCCAGGGTCTGAGCAGGACACCGAGTCCAGGGTCTGAGCAGGACACCGAGTCCAGGGCCTGAGCAGGACAACGAGTCCAGGGTCTGAGGCAGGACACCGAGTCCAGGGTTGAGCAGGACCACCGATCCAGGGTCCGAGCAGGACAAACCGAGTCCAGGGTCTGAAGCAGGACACGAGTCAGGGTCTGAGCAGGCCACCGAGTCCCAGGGTCCTGAGCAGGACACCGAGTCCCAGGGTCTGAGCAAGGACACCGGAGTCCAGGGTCTGAGCAGGACACCGAGTCCGGGTCTGAGCAGGACACCGAGTCCCAGGGTCTGAGCAGGACACCGAAGTCCAGGTCTGAGCACGACACCGGAGTCCAGGGTCTGGCAGGGCACGAGTCCTGGTCTGAGCAGGCCCAAACCGAGTCCAGGGTCTGAGCAGACACCGAGTCCAGGGTCCTGAGCAGGACACCGAGTCCAGGTCTGAGCAGGACACCGAGTCCAGGGTCTGAGCAGGACACCGAGTCCAGGGCCTGAGCAGGACACCGAGTCCAGGGTCTGAGCAGGCCACCGAGTCCAGGGTCTGAGCAGGACACCGAGTCCAGGGTCTGAGCAGGACACCGAGTCCAGGGTCTGAGCAGGCACAGCCGAGTCCAGGTCTGAGCAGGACACCGAGTCCCAGGGTCTGAGCAGGAACACGCAGATCCCAGGGTCTGGAGGCAAGGACTACCGAGTCCAGTCCTGAGCAGGCACCGAGTCCAGGGTCTGAGCAGGAACCGAGTCCAGGGTCTGAGCAGACACGAGTCCAGGTCTGAGCAGGACACCCGATCAGAGGTCTGAGCAGGACACCGAGTCCAGGGGTCTGAGCAGGAACACCGGAGTCCAGGTCTGAGCAGGACACGAGTCCAGGGTCCTGAGCAGACCAACCGAGTCCAGGGTCCGAGCAAGGGCCCGATCCTGGGTCTGAGCAGGCCACGTCCAGGTCTGAAGCAGACACCGAGTCCAGGGTCTGAGCAGGCACCGAGTCCAGGGTCTGACAGGACACCGAGTCCAGGGTCTGAGCAGGACACCGATCCAGGGTCTGAGCAGACACCGATCCAGGTCCGAGCAGGACACCGAAGTCCAGGGTCTGAGCAGGACAACGAGTCCAGGGTCCTGACAGCGAACACGCGAGTCAGGGTCTTGAGCAGACAGCACGACCACCGTCGCTTGAGTGTGGGCAGACAACAGCGTCACCGACCGACTGCTTCACCACTGCAGACTGCCCCTGCTCCGTGTAACAATAGTGCCCTCGGTGCTCAGCAAGGGCTGTACACTGTACAACTACGGTACAGTGTTATCAGCTGCTGCTGTGACAAGAGCTACTGTGCTCCCGTCCAACAGCAAAGCTGTCCGCCCGTCCGGAGCCATGTCCACCGGCCGTGACCCTGCTCTGGGCCCTGGAGTATTATCTCTTGTCTTCTATGATGGACCACTGCTCCTGGGACAGTAACTTCGGCACCGGCACACCCTCCAAAGTGCACTCCTACCCTGTGGTACCCCTTGATGACAGCTTCCTTCTGAGCTGCTTTGCAGCACCGGAGCCCGTCTTCCATCCCCGCTCCAGTGGTGTTGATCGTCGACGACTGCCGCCTGAGTCCGGCCGCTGTTTGGCCGGCAGACTGGCGGAACGCTATACTCCATGCAGACCTCTGTCACAACAATCCGCCTTTTTCACTCCGGCGCAGGCGGCGCTGCACACGCGACACTCGCACAGGGTCCGGCTGGTAACACACCGCTCTATTCGACAGGTCTCTCTCTCCTTATGGGCGCACAGCGGCCGACCAGAACGGCTGGCGCAACACGCGACACTCGCAGGGCCGGCTGGTAACACACCGCCCTATCGACAGGTCTCTCTCTCCTATGGCGGCACAGCGGCCAGAGCAGAACGGCTGGCCGCCACCGCCGCCGAAAACAGCAGATTAGAAAGGGAAACGGCCTTGATGAGCGGCGCTTCCCACGGGCCGCGAAAGGAAGCTCGATCGGAAGATGGGTAAGGTTTGGGACGGTTTGGCGAGAATCGTGCGGCGTTGAGCTGCAAAGTTCCGCAAGATATAAGACAGAGTTGTTAATTATAATCTGGTCGCATGTGCGTTATGTCCGTAGGCGAACAAGGCGTTTACGTAGTCAGTTCCAGACTGGTAAGCAACACTGCGTGACTTCCTAGCTGAGTGTGTGTTTGGTATTTCCGGAGGTCTGACTGCTGGCGATGTCAGTATGCACTTTTTACACCAGCGATAAAGAAAACAGTCGCACACAATATGTGGTTACGTTTTTATACACTCCACGAGCCAGTGCAGAAAGCCAATTCGCTCAATCAACTGTCTTAAATACCTACCTTTTGCAGCAAAAACTGTAAGATATGTCATGCTGAAAGTGCAAAGCTCTTTTCTTAGCGTGTGTACAGGATAAGATCGTGTTCTCTTGAGCAGTCCATGGTCCGGTATAGATGGTCAGTTTGGTGTAAAGGGCGGCGTCTCTCAGCATGGCGAGACATGTTAACGCCCCCTTCGCTTTCTAGGCTGGTATAACGCTGGAGGCAAAACCATTGTTTGAAGTTTGGCTGGCATTACTTGGTGATAGCTCGCATGGTGCATGGAACAAAATCACCTTAGGATTCTACTCCGAGCCCCAAAATGAATAATGCAATTTTTGGGTTCATGGTTGGGTGAAGAAGAAGCTTGAATCATGCACGGATGGTAAATGTGAAATATGTTTTATAGTACAATTTCAAACTGAGCTTCATCTCATTTTCTGAAAATCATGGATCCCGGCACATGTCATGGCATTCCTGGCAGCCAGGGGCTGCCACTCCACCGTCCCGGAAAGGCCACGGCGACGATTTGTGACCTATCATGTAATGTTTTAGATGCAAAACACACGCCATGATTTATCTACGTCAATAAGCCGCTATGCCGTTAAGCCATAGTATCAATAAAACTCCCATTGTATTTGCCGTTTTTGGTGTATATCTATGACCATGCGGTATAATTTGAAGCGACTGGGCCTTTCCAACTCACGTGCCTCACCGTATATATAAGGTGCCTGATGTCACCAATCATGGGCATTCTCTCTGCACCTCGGAGGTCAGCCAGCCCACCCTGGGTGGTGGCTGAACGGCCTGAAACACAAGCCAGTCTAACTCTGTACCCCGAATCTATCCCATATCACCACCACAACATCACACTGCAACGCCGTCAAAACCAGCCTCAACACTCTTTAGTAAATGCCAAAAACACAGCCCACAGGACAGCGAACTTGTCTACCGCTCCCCCGGCGGGGCGTCCTTCTGTCTGTACGATCACGATTGCGGCTCTGATGCCATCTGGCGGTGCGCGCCGCATGCAGGCTGCACGCGGCGCGCGCGATGCTTATCGGGAGGCGGCTTTGATCGCTCCAGTGTCCGGCTGTTTGCCTTGCTAAACCCACCGGCCGATTCACTAATGACTGCACTGTGTGATGTACGGCTACACTGCCCGACAGTCATTAATAACGTAACGTGGGACGTGGCACCCCGCCCAGCCTCCCCCGCTCCTCGCCCCGCGGCCCGCCTCCCCGCTCCACAACCCGCCTCCCCCGCTCCTCACCCCGCCTCCCCCGCTCCTCACCCTGCCTCCCCCGCTCCTCACCCTCTCCCCCGGACCTGAAGCGATTCCCATAATCACATTCATGGCCAAAAGACCACTCACACTGCCAACAGAGCCATACAATGTCTTCAAGCTCACTTCGGAAATCGGAAACCGCATCATCTCCCACCCCGAACAGAAAACGAGTGGGCGTCTAACTCACTGGACCTTATTCCATTGTACTTTTTTATCTGGGGCTATCTGAAGGACAACGTCTATCGAGACAGACCAAGAACAATTCAAACGCTGAAGACCGCCATTGAGTCTATCGCACAAACAATCACGGAAGAGACCTGTGCAGAAGTGACCCGGAACTTCTCTGAGCGACTGGCGATCTGCCGGTCCAGGCTCGGAAGGCATATTGAGTATGTTCTGCACAAAACCGTGCAGCAGCGAAACCGCTTAAGACAACTGCCTGATTTTTGTACCAATAAAATGTCATGAACCGTTCTACTTCTGTACCAATTTGTAGACAAATCAATTGAGCGCTCTGGAAAATATAGCTGTTTATTTTCCGACACTTTTTATGAATCACCCTGTACGATGAAAATAGACCTGTCCTGCCCTGCCCTGGCCTGCCTGCCAGTCGGCCCGGGCCGTCTGTCTTTTAGCTGCTAGTGCTGCGGGCCTGCTCGAGTCGGCCCAGCCCGGCCCTGCCCGGCCCTGCCCGGCCCTGCCCTGCCCGGCCCGGTCCAGCCCGGTCCCAGCCCGGCCCAGCCCGGCCCAGCCCGGCCCAGTTCGGCCTCAGCCTTCAAGACCCAAGCTCATCACAGCCCAGCCCGGCTCATGCTATCCGAACCGAGTTTCACATTCTGACCGGCAGTGGCATCCATTGTTCCTGATGACACGGGACCACTTACGATCGAATGTCAGGTCCCGAAGATAACGAAATGGAGCTGGTGGAATCCTACCTCTCGGCCCCGCCCGGTAAAACAGCCGGATAAATGACCCGGCTGAGTGGGGGCACGGCACATCACGGGGTCATAGGACACCGAAGCATGCCACAGCGAGCCATGAGCACGTGCCACAGGCTCCGTCATGCCCTGGGGCTGCAGGCGGTGGCGGAGCGTGCCTTCTCGCCGGATAGTGGCATTCGAAAAGTCGTCTAGATGGGCCATTCTGTCATTCTGATGGGCTATTATGTGAGGAAAACGTCAATGATGTGGGCATTTAGAATACATTATTGGCATTTTTAAAGTTATACAATGACGAGTAGGTGGGCCAGAAAAAGCCCAACTGGCTTAATGGCAGATCAGCTTCAAAATGTGCAATAGGTATGTGGTTGACAATACCTACTCTGGGGTGATCATTTTTGTTCGGTGCCGCCTTTAACTTCACATCCATGATACACTTGCAGTGACATGCTATGTTGCATGGTTAATTCATCAGTCCTACTTGAAAATATATCAAAATCGCGATTTTTATGTTAAGTGTCGGCTGCGTACCTGAACGGCTGTAGACACTGCAGAATATTTCAGACAGTCATGAGTCATGTCACTTATTTGAACCCTTCACGTGGTATTATATAATAGGTACCGTGGCTCCCAAACGGTGGGTCATGACCCCATTTGGGGTAACGGAGCCATTCTGCGGGGGAAACGAAGGCCTGTGAAGTTAAACCAAAAATGTTACGCAAAGACAGATTTGATGCAGCCCTCGGCTAACAATATAACTTTTCGGTGCGCCCTGTCGGCAACGAAGCCCAGAATTGAGAATTAGTGAAGAAAAGGGAATAAATACATGCACGCTCTCAGTAATTGTTTGTATTGCGAGTTGTGACGCTCCAACGGGAGTGTGTAACAGGTGCATCCAATACATTGGAAAACAACGCTACTTTTGATGCATCGGTACAAATTTTGAAGGGAGGGGCAATGGCCTCCTCTGCCGCTGAAAAGCGGTAACTGTGTCGGGAGGGCTGGGAACCACTGATATATACTACACGGGGCAGGGAAAATAATTATTTGGGACCGAGGTCCGAGCTGAATATTCCGCTCAAGGCCGAAGGTCGAGGACGGAAAATTCAAGCACGGACCGAGGTCCCAAATAATTATTCCTGCCCTAGTGTGGTGTGAAATTTACCTATATGCCACTGAGCGATATTGTTTCACTCTTTATACAATTTGCACGAGACTTTGGAAAACATTTCTGCCCAGGGCAAAAATGTTTTCCCAGATCAAATAACATTTAGCTGAAATGTTATACCGCCCTCACGTACAAACGCTAAAGGAATATCTCCGCATATGGTACAATGTTAAAATCATACTCAGTTCCTATTTTTTAATTTTTCCTACGCCGGCTAACCAATTGGCTATGGCCGAGGAGAGGGAAGGTTTACTAGTTAGAGGTATTTATTTTTACGTTACGTTAAGCCGGCTAAATAAATTTCCGGCAGCAAGTGGCAAAGGAATAAGTAATGGTTACTTTAAGCCGGCTAATATTTCTCCGGCGTAAGAGGCAAGTACAAATCAAATGTTTACGTTAAGCCGGCTCACATGTTTGTCCCGGTAAAGAGAAAAGGGAAGCCGAAACGAGGGATGACACAGATACGATATACATACACGACATAAGTGAGTAAATAAACAAATTACATATGAGCACACGGACACGCCGCCCCCCATACTTGCATGTATGGGAGCCCATACATGCACATATGCGCCACAGCGCCGCATGCAATATAATACTGTGTTGACATATCATTGGTGAGTAAAATTACATATGAGCACAGGCACGCGCCCCCATAATTGCGCATGTATGAGCCCATACATGCACATATCCGCGCACAGGCGCCCATATGCAGATAGATATATTTGTATTAAATGATGTTTGGAGTGGCAGGTCCAGATCATTGCTGCAAAAAGGTACCCCTGGGCCTAGGTCGCAATGTGAAACGTGGCAAAAGTTTCACATTGCGATCATTGTTGCCGAAAAAGGGGGCACCTTGGCTCACTGGACCTGCCGCGACCTGAGGAGCCGACCCAGCTTCGTCAGGGTGAGCTCCCGACTCAGCCGGGCCGGCAAAAACTTAGGTTATGTGTAATGTCCTAAAACGTGAGGCTGTATTCCGCCTGGGAAAAGTTCTACTAACATCGCCTGACAGGGAGTGCTGGAATCAGAATGGCATGCCAGGTCTGAACAAACGTTGGCAGCGTTTTTGTGATGTTGCCATTTCCTCCCACGGTTCTCTTGGCGCGGTGCGGTGTGTACTGTGTTCTGTCCGACGCGGCCTACCCACTACAAGGCATTGTATGTTGGCCGACTACACGACGACAGGCTCTGGGCTCCCAGGAGTCGCTGCGGCCAACAAGTCAGCTCCCGAACAACCACACACTTCAGAGCAGACATGTCGACCAGCTTAGGTTGGCGGCGGCAGCGGCGACGCAGGCTCAGGCCGCCGGACGATTCAATGAGAACAGACTCCTTCTCACGGTCTGAGCTGGGTGTTGTGTTCAGCGAATTTTGACTCAAAATTATTCGAGAAAACACACATGCCAGGTCGTTGCACTAAGAGTATCACCTGCTTGTTGCCAAGTTTCATGCGAGCGCTTTTGTTGTCAAAGAATGCTGAACAAATTGCACGATACACTGTTACAGGTCTTCAATATAGGTAATTATGTCCGTCGCCGAAGGCAAGATCGCAAGTATTTGGTTTCCTAAATCGAATTCCAGTCGTGTGTGTGTGTGCTTTCCATGCCAGTAAGCCCCATGATTATCAATCAATGACCACTTTTTCTTCGGATGCATTCCACCGCCGGTGGTCCCCGTCGGTGGCTCCTGGGCGGTCCCTCACAGGCAGGGGGAGGGGTGCGGAGTGCGGACCATAGACGGCATTCGTCACCGCCTGTCACCGTCTGACAGCAGCCATCATCAGCCGTCACTGACGTTCCTCCGCTGCCACTGGTGACCCCCCTCAGAGAGTGACCCGCCATCGCCCCCTCCCCGGGCCCCGCGTTCATTTGGGACCGTTCCGGAACCTTTTAGTCCCCGCCGCGGCCGATTCCACCCTGTTTTTACAGAGCAGTGAACCTGAATGCACGGGATCTGTGCCGATGTCATGGTGCCGACTTGTTTTGGATCGGGAAATTCCGCTGCCCGCAACTGGCAAGCTCCAAGTCACACCGCACCGCAGTCACAGTCACAGTCACACCGCAGTCAGACGTCAGTGTAGGGACAAATCTCAGCTGCTTTACCGGAATTACTGTCAGCGTGGTTAGGCCGAAATTAGTTCTGCGATTATCCGCTAAGGATTAGCTTTGCTGTAAGTAGCAATGTTGGAAAATGTTGACAAAGTATTGTTCGCTAATTACAGTCGTCAGAGGCGGACCAGAAGCTCGGTCTGGCGATGTGAGTACGCTGGATAAATTCACAGACATGCAAGGTAAAACCGATCAAACAATGTAAAATGCGATTTGCTATTATAAATCAATCAAGCCATAAATGGTTGGTGAGTAGCCAGCGTGCGCAGGACTGATGATGAACTCATATGAGCGCAGGTTCTGCCAGGATAATCCCTCTGTGTTGATGGCGGAAGACATTTCGAGCATGTTTGTCAGTATTGCGATGAATGTGCGGTCAGCGGTGTGGTATACGACTGAACTTTTACTTATTAAAAAAACTTCCTATGGCAATAAGCATTATCTTTGTGCACGAAAATAACAAGTGTGTTGGAAAATGTTGCAACCTTGAACATTGCGCATTGCGCAGCAGGGGCGGATCCATATTTTTTTCGAGGGAGCGTTTTTTATACATTTTTCGACTGGGCAGCCCAAAGGAAGGCTCTAGTAATGCCATGCCGTGCTGTTATGTCATACTTTGTGTTAATTAATGGTGGCAGCAGGGGTGTGGTGGTTTGCTACTCAGTTGAGGGGGATTCAGCCTCCCCCAGCTTGGCTTCAGCCCCCACCCCCAGCTTGGACGAGGAAGTGGGTCAAATCCGGCGAGAAATATGTATTTTGTGGATTTTGATGGTAACTTTAAGCAATTTGTCCCAGCCCAGCCCCCCCCCCCTCCCCAACTTTTCTGGAGAAGCTACGCCTCTGTGTGACAGGTTATATCGTATGCGACTGCTGCAATCTAAAAAATACATTATTTGAGGTTGAAAATGAAATACGGAAAGACTCTGCACACTGCACAAGTATTCGCCAATAAAAAGTGAGCAGCGTCATTTCCACCAACAATGACAGAATACCCTGTTCGTATGCTGCATTTCTGACAACATTGCTTAGATAAGCAGATATCTACCAACAAATGAAGACATGCATGTCCCATGAGGTGTCGTATACAGCTCAACAACTTTTGAGGTTGCAACTGCTTTGTCCCACTTTTTATCCTGCATGTATGCAGATAAAAATAACACCATTACACTGTAAGGTAAAATGCGAAGCCACCGCATTCTGGGGTGACGTAATGGAAATCCAACATTTGTTCACGTTCCTCAGCCTCGTTGCTGCTGTCCCCTTCCTAGTCACCTTTCCGGACCCTGTACCCCTGTGTACCCCTCCCGCCACTCCACCCCAACCCCTTTGAACTCGTCCCTCCCGAAGTCAGCGTCAGTCGGTGATTGACAGTGGAATGGCTGGCGTTGGAGATCTCATGATCGGACACAATGCTGGGCCGGCTAATGGCGGCGGAGCCACGACGGACGGCCGTCACGCCACTATACCGGCAGCAAGCGAAGGGAGGGTGGTTTGTGAGGCACGGTCAGGCCGCGCACAATACACGGCCGGCACTAATGCCCAGCTGCTGCAGCTCACGCGCACGGCCACCGTCACAGCCACAGACGCCGAAATCGGGGAGAGCTTTAGAATCGGACTGGAACCGTCACGGGGGACAACAGCGGCGCGCAAGTCGAGTGACGGCGTAGACGGCGCAGGATCCGCAGCCGGATCGCCTCCCTGCGCCGGAATGGTAAACACGGTGCGTGCGAAGGTAACTACTGCTGGCTCTGATAGCTCGTCTGCGGTGAGGTAGGGATTCAGACGGATCTGATCTGATAGACGGCTGGACAGGAGTGAAGCGGCGTCCGACAGATGCCTTCATACCTCGGGTCGCGCCACATCGGAGCGGCGTCCGACAGATCATTCATACCTCGGTCACGCCACTACGGAGGGCTGAACAGGAAGTATGCGGCGTCAGACAGATGCTTAAATACTGGGTCGCGCACATGGAGACGGCGTCGAAAGATGATTTCATGACTGGGTCGGCGCCACTACGGAGCGGCGCTGACGGAGTGAAGCAGCGTCCGACGATGCATCATACTTGGGTGCGACACCGGAGCGGGCGTGGACAGGAAGTGAAGTGGCGTCGACAGAGCCTTCATAAATCGGGTCACGCACACCGGAGCGGCTGGGACAGGATGGAGCGGCGTCGACATGATGCCTTCATAATCTCGGTCACGCCAACGGAGCGGTGTGACAGGAATGAAGCGGCGTCCGACAGATCTTATACTCGGGTGCCGCCAACGGACGGGCGCGGCAGGAGTGAAGCGGGTCCGACAGATGCTCATCTCCGTACGCACACGGAGGGCGCGACTCTCCGTGATGGGGGTGGGACTCGTGCACTTCGACGGCGCGATCTTCGGTATTGGGGTGACTCGCGCCACGTCGGAGGGCCGCTATCTCTCGGTATGTGGGGATGACCTCGCGCACTGGAGCGGCGCGATCTCTCGTATGTGGGGTGACTGCCCAACTGGAGCGGCGCGATCTCGCGTTTATGTGGGTGAACTAGGCGCATTCGAGAGGCCGCGGATCTCTCGGTATGTGGGGACTCGTGCACTTCGGAGGGCGCGATATCTCGGTAATGTGGGGTATCGTGCACTCGGGAAGCGGCGCGATTCTCTCGTGATGTGGGTGTGACGCGCCACGTGAGCGTGCGCTATCTCTCGTATGTGGGTGAACTCGCGTCATCGGAGGGCGCGAGTTTTCGGTATGTGGGGTGACTCGACCATCTGGAAGCGGCGCGATCTCTCGTATGGGCGTGATTCGTGCCATGGAGGGCGCGATCTCTCGGTATGTGGGGTGACCGCGCACACCGTAGCGGCGCGATCTCTCGTATGTGGGGTGACTCGCGCCCTGGAGCGGCGCGATCTTCGGTATGTGGGTGACTCGGCCGACTCGGAGCGCGGATTTTCCGGCATGTGGGGTGACTCGCGCCACTCGGAGAAGGCGGATTCTGGTTATGTGGGGTGGACTCGCGCACTCGGAAGCGGCGCGATCCTCTCGGTAGTTGGGGTGATCGTGCCACCGGAGGAGTGCGCGATCTCTCGTATGTGGGTGTACTCGCGCCATCGAGAGGCGCGGATCTCGTCGGTATGTTGGGGTTGATCGTGAACCGGAGGGCGCGATCTACTCTCGGTTATTGGGGCGACTCGCGCACTGGAGCGGGCGATCTCTCGGATGGGGTGACTCTTGCACACGGAGCGGTGCGATTCTCTGTATGGTGAGTGCCCTCGACGGCGGATCTCTGGTATTGGGGTGACTCAGCGCACTCGGAGGGCTGCGGATTTCAAGGTAATGTGGGTGATTCGCGCACCGGAGCGGCGCGATCTTCTCGTACTGGGGTGACTCGCGCCACTCGGAGGGCGCGATCCTTCGGTATGGTGGGTGATGTGCCACACGAGCGGGCGCGATTCTCGGTATGTGGGGTGACTCGCGCCACTCGGAGCGGCGCGATCTCTCGGTATGTGGGGTGACTCGTGCCACACCGGAGCGGCGCGATCTCTTGGTATGTGGGCCGTGGGGCGACTCGCGCCACAGTAATGGCCGCCAGCAACGGAGCAGCGCGATTTCTCGGTATGTTGGGTGACTCGCGCACTGGAGGCGCCGGCGATCTCTGTATGGTGGGGTGCTCGCGCCCTCGGAGCGCGCGATTCTCTCGGTAGTGGGTACGTGCGCGCACCGGAGCGGGCGATCTCTCGGTAGTGGGGGGACTCCGTGCCACTTCGGCGGCGCGATCTCTGGTGAATTGGGGTGGCGTCGTGCCACTCGGAGCGGGCGGATCTTCTTGGTATGTGGGGTACTCGTGCCACTCGGAGGGCCGATCTCTCGGTAATTGGGGTGACTGTGCAACCCGGAGGGGCGGATCTTCTTGGTATGTGGGGGTGACTCTGCGCGACGACGAGCGGGCGATCTCTCGTATTGTGGGGTGCTGTGCCACACCGGAGCGGCGGATCTCTCTGGTATGTGGGGTGACTCGCGCCACTCGGAGCGGCGACGATCTCTCGGTATGTGGGTGATCGCGCCACTCGGAGCGGCGCGATCTTCTCTCTCGTTATTGTGGGTGACTCGTGCCACACCCGGAGCGGCGCGATCTCTTGTATGTGGGGTGACTCGCCGCACTCGAGCGGCGCGCATCTCTCGTATGTGGGGTGACTCGCGCCAATAAGGAGCGGCGCGTCTCTCGGTATGTGGGGGTGACTCGCGCCACTCGGAGCGGCGCGATTTTCTCGGTATGTGAGGGATCGTGCACATCCGGAGGGCGCGATTCCTTGGTATGGGGGGCTCGCGCCACTCAGAGGGCGCGATCTCGTCGGTAATGGTGGGGTGGCTCGTGCCACACCGGGAGAGCCGCGACATCCTCGGTATGTGCGGGTGACTCCGCCACCGGAGCGGCGCGATCTGCACTGGCTAGAGTGATTGCGGTGTGACTGCAGGTGTACGGATGGGTGTGTCCCCCGCTGGGCATCCAGTGGGAGTCTGTATGGGTGTGGTCAAGTAGCTTAGTTGTTAGCCGACCTGGGTCGGGGTATCGGCTGGTCTGCATCTTGCATGTCGGTGGGTCTGGTAGTTCCGCTGGCGGTCATCGTACGCGCGCGCAGCTGGAGCCCGTGCACGAAAGTGCTTACGCTCATGATGTCTTGGGTGATGCTACGGAGTGTGCCATCGCACGGTGCGCGGGCGCGAATCTGTGTGTGATATGCTGGCGGTGAGCCTCGCGCCACCGTGTCCCGGACGCGTGCGCGCTCATCTAATCGATATGTTGGGGTAGACTTGCGTGCCACACCGGCTTGTGGGAGAGTCGTGGATCTCATACTTCGCGCTCAAGTTGGGGCCGTGGGGCGACTTCGCTGCCGCGCAAGCATGCAGCTGTTTTTT
The DNA here is from genome assembly GCA_014673585.1 of Semibalanus balanoides. Taxonomy (NCBI): domain Eukaryota; kingdom Metazoa; phylum Arthropoda; class Thecostraca; order Balanomorpha; family Balanidae; genus Semibalanus; species Semibalanus balanoides. The sequence goes on from VOPJ01009653.1 coordinate 19,837, forward strand.
TCGCTCGGCGCAGAGTGGGTATACGCACTATCGGTTACGCTAATGCTACAGCACTCCATCGATCGAGATAAGGCCGTGACGGCGAAGACACACACAACAGACTCGAGTCTGGGATGTTCCTGAGAGTATGAGAGGCGGGCGATCGCCCTCGCGATTGCATTGTATCGTGACGAAAAGGTGTGTAGTCCACTTCCTAGACGCGCGTAAGATCATGGAGTCTTTGTCCTTGGAAATTCCACGTGCAGTCAATGGAAGCTTCGAAGCAGAGGCAGGCTTGCGCAGCGGAACAGCCGTCATCAATGTGTGAGAGTCAATGGCCTTACTGTCATTCATGACTGGCAGTCTTTCATTGAAACGCTGACCTTGGGGGCGGAGTTTAAATGAGGACCATAAATAACAAAAAAGGGGTGCCAAAAAATAACAAAAATATAAATAAGAAATGAATAACATCCAATTCGAAAGCTGGATATCGCTCCGCCGCGACCTTGCAACAAGGTCGGATGACTGTGGCAGATGTTATCGTATCGATATGACTTTTGTGATGGCTGCCTGCCGGCTGATCAACTGGCTTAACGAGAATATGGGCGGTGCGATCGTCGTAATAGCTCTGTGTATCTCGTCATATTAGTGTCCTTACAACGCTCCCGCAACTGTCACATCCTGCCATAAATCAGTATCTCAATACACCTGTCCGGTCACCTTCACAGCTGCTGTTCGCCTTTCCTGTCGCGTGGCGAGAAAGCTGGCGCCCGCTGGCGATTTTGCCGGTTTTTACTCAGGAGGGTAGTGAGCTCCGCAATGGTGTTGGTTGCGCTAATGGCTGTTGTTTTACGCCCCCCTTCTTTCCAAAGGTCTTGCAGGATTTAAGGTTATGCGTCTGGATCAGTTCAATAAGGATGCGACTATTGCACTAGCCGAGGACATATGAACAGTGATGGGCGGACCAGAATACCTTACAGTGGCTCTATACTGAGAGCACTGACACGACGGTGGTGTTTTCATACCAGCATCGACTTCCTCAATGCCGCCACTTTCGATGTCTTACCATCCAACGGAAACGTCCATCACATGAATAATTGCATTATGTTTGGTCTCATACTGAACTTGTGTCGATAACGTTGGAGTATTGAACGATAATCATGGTGGGCCATCAAATTCACCCTTTTAATGTGAAATAATTACAAATACCAGTTCAAAAACACATTCAAGGGAAATATCATAAATGAGAAATGATTCTGGATTCCGGACAACCACTGACCGATCCTCGATTTTGATATTTATCAATATCTATCTGCACCTCTATATGCACGAACTCACGAATGAAACAAAAACACTAGTTACTAAATATAATCCATCGGCTTTGCTTATACGTCAGATTATTTGTCGATGACTATAAATGCGATCCAATCTAAACATAAGACCAGAAACTAAATAGCAATGCAACAATTACCTTTCGGATACAGGTGGGACCAACAACACCCCTTGCCGACGCGGCAGCGGCAGCGGCACCACTGGAGGCGTGTCGTTGGCACGGACAGCCGCCGCCGGCACCCCGCACGCCTGCCACTGATGAATTGTATGCTGTGCCCGCGGCGAGCAGCAGGACCGCTCCGAGTGAATATTGAATATGCATCAGGTCAGGAGCCGGAGGGTGTTCCCAGTAGCTACGGTACAGGTGTGGGCGGAATCCTGAGCGTCAGCACGAACAGTGGAGGTCGTGGGAACGCTAGCCTTTCGAGCTGAACCGATAGATGAACGGAAAGGATGGCCGGTTCTTCATGTGTGACCGTATTTGAGCTTAAATTTAAATAAATCAGTAAATTTGGTAGAGCAAATGATCTGAGTACCTACAAATTTAAGCATATAATGGAACTCATCTAAGCATTTTCGAGTAAGCCAAATTATGTTTAATACAGTTATATTATTGTTATTCTAATGACGGAATAACGTTGAAAACCGTTGAAGCTTTCAGTATCCGCGACAGAAAATGTAAAGGTAATAGCTCTGGAACTTTATCCCTTTTACTAAGATCGAACCCGACATATGTGCGGTTGTGCTACTAATGCCGCATATCGGTGCCTTGTCGCTCGATGTAGCTGAAAGCCTCTGGTGTCCCCCAAGTGTAATGACATTGCCCACGATTTATTCGTACCGTAACGACCCGAAAACTCACAACACAGTTCCCTCGATGCCCTACCGACTCCCAGCCACCTGGCTCGAATCCAGTTAACCTGATCATACATTAGGGCATCAATAAATCACGTACGGGGTTTAACAAATCGCCTCTTGCATAATGGATGCGACCGGACTGGTTTCAATTAGTGACCCGGTCTGTGTGTTTTTACATTCATACATATGTAAGTAGCCTCTGGAAGGCGACTGAAGTTGAATTACCCCGCACTGGTATCGTGTTGGAGCGTTGGAGTATTATCCCGCCCCGGGACACCGCGGCGGGCTGTTAAAATAGCACGTAAAACACACACAGTGGTCCACTCATCACGATGGCGCGCACGTCATTGGAATATGGAAATATATACACGCATCTGATTGCCTAAAATCGGAGTAAACGTGTGGGAGTTTTGACTAATGAGTGAACGGATGCCGAAAGACTGCCGGTCGCATTCAGCTTTTCTTTGCCAGCTGTTCGAACAACGGTGTTTCATGGAATCAGCCGTGCATTTGTTCCCAATCTGTTCACGGTTTAATTTGGCTAATTTGATTCTCTTTGTTCCCAGTGGGCGCGGCTGGGGGCCGGCACCCCGGGAAGACAATGACTGGCTCCAACGCATCAGCTCAATAAACCGACGCCGGGCGGGGGCCATACCAGATTAATATCGCCTCGTTAGCCGGACGCGAATGCCACTCCGATGAAAATTACACGTGCGGATTCCTGTTCCACGGTGGTTATCGTCGCTGATGGCTTAATTGGCAAGCCGTCAACAAAAAGACTGTGGCGCATTGGCTGTGGCGGCCGGCGGCCGGCCGGACGGCGGTCTGTTGGCTCTCTGAAGAGACGCGCGAGGAATTTCTGACAGCCGGCGGGCCGCTCCGTCTGGAGCTCTATGGGGCTCTGTGAGGTCTCCCTCTGTCCGGCACTGCAGAGTGGTCAGTACCAAGTGCCACGCTGACGAGCATTAAATTAAGGCTAAAAAACTGTTTGGAGCCTTTAAATACGCATTACAAAATTGTCTCCTTATTCCCTTGTTAAGGGCCATGGACATCAGTGCTGAATGCCAACTGAGAACTCCATCTGGTTGCAATATGAAAATTTAAAAACGACTTTGTATCGGTCTATGGGTGTTACAGGAACTTCCAAACAAATTCAAAGCCATCGTAAGCTCTATTACATCAATTGTAATGCTTTAATGCTTTGAAGAAATGTGATCATAATATGCATGGCAGGAAATATCTTATGGCAGAAAATATCTTTATTGTTCAAATATACGAAATTGACAAATTCCGAGCTCTCGTGACTAGCACATTATCAAGGATGACAATATGTGCTAGTCACGAAAGCTTGGATTTTTCATTTCGTATATTTGACGCGGACAATAAAGATATTTCTGCCATATTATGATCACATTTCTTCAACTTATTCTTCTACCAATGGCATCAGCTGTCATCTCATACGTTCAAAAATTGTAATGCTCGTTCAATTGTGTCAAAATTGTAAATAAATACTACGTTGATTTAGCTACAGCTATGATTATAAGACAATTTGGGACACATAAAAGGTAAGGTAAGCATGGGATGACACAGAGCAATACATAAATAAAATTAGCAAATGGGTGTATGCTTGAGCAAATACGTAGTGTTCAACTGTTCATGAAATGTGCTGATGTTCTCCAACACAGGCTGAAAAGAAGCCGAGCGTTGACATTTTTTAACTAAACTTTCTTTAGTTCAACGTCAGTTGGCGCAATACAAGCTCCTGGAGCATAAAAATAACGATATGCACTCATGCTGTAGTCTAAAAATATTCACACAGGATGCAGATGCAACCCTCAGGTGAAACTTCAACGAGTTTGTTTACTCTATCCTATTTTAAAGACGCTGGAGTCTCTATAAATCATAAGCACTCGGGCTACCTTTACCGCCTTTGCTCAGAGCTCCCGAGGGCACGAGGTATAGTGCCACGTGCTGTAACAAACTCGGCAAACAAACAACTACTGCAGCCCACAGGGGGCTTACTGTGCAGGGACTAACGAGATTCAAGACCTGGCCCTGACGCGCCGTGGGGAGGTCGCTGAGAGCGGGGGGCTGCCAGAAGGGTCCTCCCACTGTCTGCCGGTCCCAGTGAGAGTCTGTTGTATCAGTCTGTGGTAGCCGCTGGTGTCGGTGCGCGGACTCTGATGTTAGGTGGGTGTGTCCCCCATGTCTGCCGGTCCAGTGGGATACTGGTTGTACAGTCCTGTGGTAGCGCTGGTTGGTGACGTCGGCTCTGTTTTGGTGGGTGTGTCCCCGCTGTCTGCCGGTCCCAGGGAGTCTGTGTATCAGTCTGTGGTAGTCCCGCTGGTGTCGGTGACGCGGCTTGATGTTAGTGCGGTGTGTCCCATGTCTGCCGGTCCCAGTGAGAGTCTGTTTGTAATAGTCTGTGGTAGCCGCTGGTGTCGGTGACGCGGCTCTGATGTGTAGGTGGAAGTGTGTTCCGCTTTTGCGGTCCCAGTGGGAGTCTGTTTGTTCAGTCCTGTGGTAGCCGTGGTGTCGGTGACGCGGCTCTGATGTTAGTGGGTGGTTCCCCACTTGTCTGCGGTCCCAGTGGGAGTCCTGTTGTATCAGTCTGTGGTAGCCGCTGGTGTCGGTGACGCGGCTCTGATGTTAGGTGGGTGTGTCCCCCGCTGTCTGCCGGTCTCAGTGGGAGTCTGTTGTATCAGTCTGTGGTAGCCGCTGGTGTCGGTGACGCGGCTCTGATGTGTTAGGTGGGTGTGTCCCCCACTGTCTGCCGGTCCCAAGTGAGGAGTCTGTTGTATCAGTCTGTGGTAGCCGCTGGTGTCGGTGACGCGGCTCTGATGTTAGGTGGGTGTGTCCCCCGTCGTAACTGCGCCGTCATTAGAGGCCATTGATGCCCCGGGGGCAGAGGGACGCCGCCGCCGCACAGCGTGGTGCAGATGTTTACCCGGCTGATCAGTAAAGAATGCAGGGCGGGTGCGGATCGTCATGAGGCTCGAGCCCGTCATTCCAGCTAATGTTACCGGCTTGCAGTTACTGTTATTAATGATATCCCAATGACAATGGGTCTAACAACCAGGAAGGCTGAAGGGGGGGGGGGCTACGGTTTGTTATTTTTAAAAACACTGTTTAATTATCCAAAGCTGGATGAAAGCTCCTATGCACCTTTATATATATTGTTCATAATAAGTTGTTACTATTTCAGCCAGGGAGAGACATCTTTTGTTTGACTACGACCACGTTGTCTATGTATATTCAAACATCAATACCGACAACCTGGTTACGCAGTTTACCACAGCGAACGTTTATTTTGGAAGCAAGTTGCGCAGTGGCCAGTGAGCATACGGGAATTGGTAAGCATGCGCGTCGAAAGCGGGGGACGGGGAGACGCGTCCCCCGATTAAAAGATCAACGGTGGTGGACATCCGACAAAGAACGCAGCTGGATTTTTCCTGAGCTCGTTCCAAAGGATATGAAACTTAAGTTAGTTCTTAGCTCAAATTACACGTCATTTTAACCCTTTATCATCCAGTCCTTTCTTTGTACTTAAAGATGTGTGTACTTCATTACTTTGTAGAAAATAAAGTTATATATAACAGCTAAAAGTTGGTACATACCTAGTACCTACACAATATTGGCTTCTGCTATGATTTAATATTAAGGTCATTTCATCCATTAATTCACCATTCATTCCAAGGCCATATAGATACAATTCAGCCAGAGCAGCGAATAGCGTGATGACACAGCAAATCCATAAATTTGCTGTGCTCAAACAGCAATCAGTTTTAGACTTTAGTCCAATCACTTTAGTCCTTAGCTTCGAGCCGCCGGAATTTGAATAAATGAGAGCTATAGCAGAATGTTTGTTATAATTTAAATGGTTGAAGAACTCTGCAGTCCATGCAAATAAGGTTTTATAAATATATCATAGAAAGGGCAGCTACTAGCCTGCTGGGCGAAAGCGAAAAAGATCCACGAAATAAAGCGTCCACGAACAAACGCGTGGACGTGGTCAAAGTCACCCCTCCAGGGACGGATCCAGGGGAGGGAGATAAGGTGCCATGTATATGCCAATGTGTCATACTCCCCAGCTAGGTCCGGAAACCGTGGTTTGACCCCCCCACACACACACACACACACGGGCGGACGTACTATACAGCCGTGGATATCTGACGCGGCCGGCTCTAACCCCCTCTCACTCAACAACTTCTCACTAACGGCCTGCAACCTCCCATACACCCCGGTCAACAACTCAATTCCCTATTACTGCGACTCTGACTGCGTCTCCCCAGTAACAAAATACGTGGCGACGTCTCTGTTAGTAAGTACTGATAAACTGAAAAGGACGACCCGGACCAGATAACATTTAAATAACATAACTTAACACATTGATGACATAAACAAAATAAAATAAACAAATATATCGTAAAGCATTATAATTTTGCACCATAATTCCGAGCGTTCTTCAATTGGCGTCCCTCCTTGCCTGGTAACCTAACCGCTCAGACTTCAGAGGCCACCCCGAATATATCGAGAGTGAGGCGACACTAAGTCTGTGTTGAACTCCATTCAGCATTCGCGGCGCACGACGACATAAAATATCACTGCCATAAATATCCCATCTCAAATAGACCTTTTATGCGCGCTGGCATGGATTCGCCACACCATAGCGCTGCTGGATTGTTATTCAAACTAAAGCGTCGCTTCCCATTGGCCGGTGATGGGCCGTGTGGCGCCGCCGTCAATGGCAGCATCAGGAGGGGGCAGACTGCAGCACCCTGAGACTGCTCGGCACTGCTGCTGTGACGGGCAGACCCCACACACCACGTGCCAGCTGACACTCGTTCATTCTGAATTTAGAGTACAAAGGCGGCCGACAGTCGCCGCAGCCACCGTCACCCAGCACGTGCTCGGGTTTGTCAGGGGACGGCTTCAATGGTCACAGCCGCGACCAAAGGCCACCGTGACGTCTGAGGAAGAAAGAGGCAGCGGGAGACATTCGCTCCGCCACTATAGTAATTGCTGAAAGATCACCAAAAAGCGGAAAGTGGGGAGGTATGGAGAATCAAAAGGTACTTAGTGAAATTTGACGGATAAATGATACGTCGGAAAGTGGAAAATAACCATTTAAATACTTAATAAGAACGCTGCGCCTATACCTTGGAGACCCAAGGCTTGTTGTGCTATTTTTCTGCCTAATTTGCAATCTGGCTTGGATAAATATCACGGAGTCATTGAAGCATACACGCACGACCGGACACACAGTCGACTCATGCCTACCTTTACAACGACGTGCACTCCGCATTAACTTGTCAATTGTCCCCTGATTCAGAGCGGTGAGGAAAACGTTTCCAACCATGTATCGACTGCACGAAAAATCGCCTGCCTTACAACGTCTGGCGCCAATCATGGCGTCGTGCTTCTAACATGGCGCGTACCTGCTCTTACCTGCCGGTTGTTCACCGCCGGACATTCCTGACAGCTCCGGCTGAGGCTTATGGAAAAGCATGGGAGCTGAGCTTTCTACAGTTGTTCTCTTCTGATCTGTCCGTCTTGATATGCGAGTTCTGTTTAACCGTTCTGCACCAACACCAACACCGGCAGCGGCAGCGGCAGCGGCAGCGGCAGCGGCAGCGGCAGCGGCAGCGGCAGCGGCAGGGCAGCAGCAGCAGCAGCAGCAGCAGCAGCAGCAGCAGCAGCGCCCAAAGCTGGTGTTGGTTCGAGTGGAACCTCGACTGTGTTACTTACCATGACTAACGGAGTAGACTAGGTAGAAGTAAGCACATTTTACAGACAGCAACACCAAAACGGCCACATTTAACGCCGAACCGCCATGGTCATTATCGTCCGACCGTGATGTTTCAGTCTGTGGCAGACATTCTTGCACAGGATTGCCGGTGTTGTAAGGCAACAGGATAAAATGCTGCTAAATATAGGTATCATCAGAACCCACCTAATTTCTGTCGTAGTCCCTGTAAGACATCAGGGTACAATGATGACTCTGCCTACTTGCGATACAATTAGTGACACAAGAAGGTATAGCTAATCTCGCGAAGTTGCAAAAAGCAAGATCAACTTCGCCTTCCGCGTTGCTCCAGGAATTCCCAAACTGGAAAATATCCGATCATTTTCCACCTAGATCATCACCTAGATCTCCACCTAGATAATTCCTCCCGGTACGCCTCCTCAGTCCTTGCGTTGAAGATGCAGGCAGGATGTGTAGTGCCTAGGTACACTCTGTCAGTGGCGGATCCGGAGAGAAAGGGGGGGTGATGGGTAATGGTCCCCCTTGAGACTTGAAGGGGCGCAACAGCCCGAGGGGACCCAGCACCGATCGATGTGACTCGAAACGAGTTCTATTCCGTTTTCAAAGAAATCGAAAGTCAAATTTGCCCACTATGACCACCAGAAGAAGGCCTTCTCTGACTTAAAGAGGACCCACTCTGGCTTCCTGATCTGGCTCACTTTGACTTCTAGAGGACCCATTCTGGCCTCCAGATTCTGGTCTCCACAGGGGTCACTCCGGCCTCCAGAGGACACACTTTGATCTCCAGAGGCCCCCTTCTGGCTTGAAGAGGAATAATTATGGCTTTTAGACAGGCACGTAGCCATCATTTTTCTCAGGGGGCCACGTAAAAAAATGTTTCCCTCAGCCATATGCGCTGACCGGGGAAGGCGCAGGGGGCGGGGGTAGGGTCGGGTCGTCAGATAATCCCTTTCTATCTTAGTGTTAATATTTTGCTCAGGAGGAATAATTAACCACTAGATTGCCCCCGTGGCCCCTTGGCTAACGTACCTGCTTTTAGAGGCCAATTCTGGCAAAAAAGTAGCTAAAGGGGTCCATTCTGGCTTACATTTCTCTTCAAGTTTAAAAGGGTCCGTCGAGGCTTGAGGGGGCCTGAAGGGCCACTAAGGCCTGAGCGGCCTACAAAGGCATGGGCGGCCCATTTTGCTATGTGGCTTCCTCCTTGACCGAATCATGAATCCACTACTGCACTCTGTCACTGTGTCCCTTCTGTTGGTGGCGCGTGGGCTGTGCCGTCACCTTCACCGTCTCCGCCACTTCCGCTATCGCTTCCACCTCTACGGCCTCCGCTCCCGCCCTATTCCTCCCCAATCGCCGTCACCCCGCCCCCGTCCCGCCGCCACCGCTGAGGCCGTGACATCAGTCTAATGTACGGCCACCTTATGCTAAGTGCTGGGCGGTGGGTGACGCTGCCCCGCCGCGTTAGTGTGGCAGACGCCACTCTGCGACACGGCACGGACAGCGACAGAAGAGGACACCAGGACAGACACACATGTGTGACAGGTGTCGTCTCAGAAGTCGGCTCGCAAGGTCACCAGAAATGAAACATCAAGGTGCCACATCAGCATACAATTCTGTGAATTGGGCTCACAACATCTGCAAGGCGTGAGAGAGCTGCCCTGCTTCTTCCTACCTATTGCCCGTTTCAGTTCGGGGTTGGCGTCATGGTATCCATCCTCCCCCACAGTCTGTGTGCGTGCGTCTCCATCACGATTCAAGTGCTTCACGCGTTATGTCCGACACAATGAAGCTCATCAAGCCAACTCGGCCGATCCCATACGGTGAATACGTCCACCACGGTATGAGCGCCACTGCCGCGTGTGTAATGCTCTCAGACACCTACATAGACCAGGCGGCCGGGCTAAACAGATTAGCGGGCTGCTTAGCGGGGGAACACGAGCGTTAGCGGGCCGCTATCCGGGAAACGCGAGCGGCGGGACTGTTCAGAGAGTCTTGTTACTGAGGCGGCGGCAGCTGCTGGCTCGCCGCTCAACACATGTCGTGGAGAGAATGAGACAATGAAGATAGGCTCGCAGACAATGTGTATTCAGTCGTCGGATAGTTGATCGGGGCATATGGGACCAATAATATAAGAAGACACGTCCTGGCCGGATCTCTAATTTACAGTATTATTTTTTATTACAGTATGAATTTACAGTATAGATAATATTCAGATAAAATATTAAAAAGGTGGCGCCACTTGAATGGGTTGGCTGAATGAATATCTCAAGAACTTCAAGAATGCTGTTGGAATCTAATATCTAAATAATAATAAATAAATACAAATATGATAAATATGCGCGTCGACCTCATTTCCGGTATTCGGAATATTGCTATATTGAGTGAGGTAACATTGCTGGTTAGCCTGGCATTGACCTGCATTGACCCCCTCCCCCTCCCAGGCCTGGGAGGGGGAGGGGGCGCTTTACGCCCCCTGACGATTTTTCGTAATAACTCAAAAACAGTTAGCGCCATCAAAGTGAAACTGGAGTACCTTCTTGTACATCGATTTTACGTCTTCTGTACAAAAATGAAGCAATTTCGTCGATAAATTTGTGAGATATAACGAAATTAGTGACGTCACTACACATGATTTTGACACAAAAAATCAGCTAAACTTTAACAGACCGTGCAAAGGCCATATGTTAAAGGGAAATAATTACCTTTTATTTTTGTTTGCAACAATTTCTTTGGCTTCCCTTATGGTAAAACAATTATTTAATATAAATTTAAGAATTAAATACAATTATTCCCTCATTCAATGTTGTAAGTTTTTACAAATTAAAAACAAGTACATATACATCTTTCGAAACATATGAGCAGTGTTCTTCCATCATTATTTCAAGCGCGCCATATCTGGCGCAGGTGTTTCCAATTTGTTCAACGCTGGACAATGACCCTGAAACAAGGGGAGCGATCTGGCGCAGGGGCAAGATTCCTGTCTTCTGTGCCGGTGACCCGGGGTCAAATCCCTGGACGGGCCGCTGAAACAGCCGACCGACCTCCATATAATAACCCTCGGAACAGGGTGAGAGTTCACCATGATCCCAAAGAGGATACGGTGCTTGGTCCACATACCGAGCCCTGAAACAAATCGCCTAAATTAACCCCAGTTAGGTCGTTGTCCAAGTGCATCGATGAGCTTCTGATGTAATTTCCCGTTGTTTTATTGTTTGTTATTTTTTGGGAAAAAATTATCATCTTTCTTGATTATATAAAGCATAGTGTTATATACAACCAGAGAAAAACAACAAAACTCCTAATGTTCAAAATAAAAGAAGCAATTTTCGAAAATTGAGGTCCGCAACCACTAAAAAAAATGCCGCCATAAAAGTGCATCGATGAACTGCTAATTTGGTTACTCGTTCATTCAATGGTTATTAAATTTAGAGGATCTATGGGCATATAATCACAAGAAGCAAAACACAAAATATATTTTCCATTTCATTTCATAAAAATGCGGGGAAAAGCCTGCAGGTTGATGAGGACCAAAAGTACTTGCAAGCACCTTGCAAGTACCGGTCGTTTAAAGCGTGGAACCCTTATCAGCTTCAAATAGCAATATCTTTCAAAAGGAAAGTTGTATGCAAAATGTGATGAATTAACAATATATTTTGGTCTCGTCTGTCGATTTCAAGTGATAACTTCATTTTTGTAGGAAAATGTGATTATTTCCCTTTAAGCAAAATGCAATTTCAAAACTTATGAAGAAAGAAAATGGTAATGGCTTACAACATGACTTTCTCGGATTTTCGATGTTTCGATTTTGACCCCTAAAATTGTCAAAAACGTTCTTTTTGGGGGAAAATGACCACACATAAAAATTGTCCAAGATATAAGAACAAAACAGAAAATATGTCAAATAACCATATGCGAACAACTACCATACCATATTTTAAAATGATACCATCATTTTTGACTGAGTCATGGCATCTTAAGTGCTGGTAACTCATGATGTCATATTTTTTATTGCGTTTTTTTGCTTTTATTGACAAGATAAAGACAAATACATGACAACTGTATTTCTAAGGCAAAACTATCCAGAACAGTGAACATTTTATCCATATTTAACCATTTTAAACGCTTCGACATTTTTACCTACCTTGATTTAGCTGACAATTACCTACTTCATATATATATATATATAGATGAAGTCTGGTGGTAAAATTAGTATCACTTTAGTATTCTACGTGTCAAATTATTAATAAAACATGTGTTGCATGACTTTCGTAGATATGTTGTGTCTAGTAGTGACCTTTTGTGACCTTACCTTGACTTTTGATCTTTGCTAACAATTTCACTTTCGATCATGCCGGATGTTTATCATACCTTTGAGAGCACGTTAGGTGATCACATTATCAATCTAAGGATTTTTATGGAAAGTATGGCCCATAAACTAAAATACCTCGATTTTTACATTTGACCTGACCGTGACCTTACATGTGACCTAAATTGAATTTTTTAGCATGCTTATAATTTGTCTCAATAAGCGCTTTCGATTGCCGTCTTGCGCGTCTCGCTGCAATAATTGGTTCGGAAGATAACCGGAGGGGGGGGGGGCGTTTAACGGGTTCCGGACAAAATATCGAAAAACAAAATATCGAATCGCAAAATATCGAAAGCAAAATATCGAAGTCGCAAAATATCGAAACCGCAGAATATCGAAGTCGCAAAATATCGTATCGCAAAATATCGAAATTGCAAAATATCGAAAACGCAAAATATCGTCTTGCACTACATATATCGAATGGCAAAATATCGAATATGCAAAATATCGAAAGGCAAATTATCAAAGAAGCAAAATATCGAAAGACAAAATATCGAAAGACAAAATATCGAAAGGCAAAATATCGAAGTAGCAAAATATTGAAAGACAAAATATCGAAGTGGCAAAATATCGAAGAGGCAAAATATCGAAAGACAAAATATCGAAGTGGCAAAATATCGAAGTGGCAAAATGTCGAAGTGGCAAAATATCGAAGTGGTAAAATATCGAAAGACAAAATATTGAAGTGGCAAAATATCAAAGTGGCAAAATATCAAAAGGCAAAATATCAAAAGGCAAAATATCGAAAGGCAAATATCGAAGTACGCAAATCCATGCGAAAGTACATTGAGGAGAGGACTTTCGAGGATGAGTCCAAAATAGCTCCGACACAGATCAAAAAACAAATAAGTTCATAAGTACAGAGAAGATAAAGTGGCCACTATACGATAGTTTTCGAGAACGAAGGCTAATTATATAGATATTTGATAGTGTGCTTATTATGTGTAGTTAATATTTCGAACAGTAGGGATCCAAAACTATTGAGACGACAGTGATCATTTAGACATCTTCGAAAGTGAGCAAAAATACGAATGCAAAATATCGAAGTGGGCAAAATATCGAAAGACAAATATCGAAAAAGCAAGCGTCTCCCGGAATCATCTCCCATAGGCTGCTGGCGACCAGCGGGACCGACTGTGATGTCAGGTGCCGGCCTCGACCGCACAAAATGTAATGACGGCCTCTCAAATCAAATAAAAAGACCCTTAGAAATACCAGCTCTCATGATACCCAGAGAACCCAAATTTCATTGGTAGGTAACCCATGAAGCGGTCTACATTTGATCACAATTTGGTGACGTCAGGTAAAATAGGTCAACATCAAATGAGATCAAAGGCTAACCTGCTGGGCCGCTGGGGTTTGAACATCTCCCTTCAGCATGGGCGGCGCTACCGCAGGGGACGAGTAATGGGTCCACCGCTTTTGTAAAATAGCAGTATACGATACCCGCTACCATGACAGCCCATGCGATCGTTCCTTATTGGGAGGAGAGGGTCCACGTTACTGTTCTACACCATCGTAAGTCGGGAATGATCATTGCATTGTACTTTGATTCGAGGCACACTGTTATGGAAGAACTGGGGCATTCCACGACAGATCGACCAGATAATGTTCAGTACAGTTATCACCATTTATCAAGCAGAAAATATTTTGGTTTCGATATTTTGCCACTTTTGTCTTTCGATATTTTGCCACTTCGATATTTTGCCACTTCGATATTTTGCCTTTCGATATTTTGCCACTCGATATTGTGCATCTTCGATACTTAGCACTTCGATATTTTGCATATTCTATACTTTGCGATTCTATTTTTTGCAATTCGATATTTGGCAATTTCGATATTATGCCCCATCGATATTTTGCGCTTTCGATATTTTGCGTTTCGATATTTTGTCATGGAAGTGCGTTTAACACCCCCCCCCCCATGGTGTTCCCAATGGTCAATGGTGTTCACTGTTCAGATCAGACTCCAGTTAATGCCAGGTTAATATGTGTTGTTAAATCTGTTGGATATTATTAAATGAACAGCGGGTGGTTATTTATAATAAATACCACACGGGGCTGATACAAATAATTTCTTTAGGACCGAGGTCGTTGTTGGATTTTCCGCCCGAGACCGAGTCGAGGGTGGAAAATTCTTAACAAAGACCGAGGTCCCAAAAGAAATTATATCGGCCTAAGTTGTGGTATTTATTTTATCATAATCCTACTCCGTTTGAAAAACTGCGTAAATAAAGTTTGGTAAATATAAATGCCCGGCGGGCCGAAAGCTTGGACCAAATTGACTTAAATTGATTTTCTGAGAGCTGAAAACTGGTTACCATATGCCGGGATATCAAAAATAACTTAGCGAGAGGTGGGACAACTTGGTCAACGAAAAAGCCCTAGAACAAATTTGTTGTACCAGAGCGCGTGAAAACAGTGTGGTGTGATAAAATTCTGACTGGAATTCTGAAAGCTTTGTCGACTTTGCTTCCAAAGGCTTTTCACTTAATCGAAGTCAAATTTACTATGAAATAATGATTCTTGCTATGGTACGGACCTAGTTATAATTAAAACATGATTGAAAAATAGAAAAACACAACATTGAATGAAATTACGCGGCATATGGTAAAAAATCATACCCCACTCGGCCGGAAATAAATTTGTCAGACCTCTGTGCTTTCTTGATTTTGACCTCGGCCTTCGCCTCGGTTCAAAAATCACCGAAAGCCCTCGGTCTCGACAATTTATTACACCGGCTCAATGCGTATTATGATATTACCACACGCTCGCGCTATGCTAAAAACAATACTGAGACATATGAATAAACCCATTTCCGTTATTTTTAAACTAACGCTTTGGAAACTTTGATGCAGAAAACATAAAACTCTTATCAGGGCCCAACACACGCAAGCCCAACACACAAACTAAATACAATATCTTAATGCATTTTAAAGGCAGAAAACGTACAAACACTACAAAGGCAGAACACAGTGGCGTATCATTCCTCATCAAATTCGTCGAAAAAATCAATAGTAACCAAAATTGTCAAAACTGTGATATAAGAAGCAAGTGGTTACATGGGCATATAGTAATCTCAGATAGCAATTTTACCGTTCAGGTTAGGTTTGAGACTGGACTGGCTGCAATCAACAACTTTAAAAAACAAAAGTTTGTGTTTCTATTCAAGATAACGGTGGTGAATATATATCAAGTGAGTCTTCTGCCCATGTCTATATATCGTCACATAAAATTCTAGTTCTACGCGATTCGTTGTTTATTTCGCCATTCGTTTTATCACCAACTACCAAGGGCGGATCCAGGGGGGGCAAAGGGGCCATGGCCCCCCCCCCAAACCACCCAAAATCGGCGCAATTTGACACATTTCCCGATTTTGTCCGTAAAACTAAAGCACTTTTACTAGAGAAAGTTTTGTATTTAAATCAAGTTATTGATGCCTAAGCAAGCGAAATCCGATGAGTTTTCAGAATATGCGATAATTTTTGGGATTTGGCCCCCCCAAACTGTCAAAATAACACTTTCTGGATCCGCCAGTGCCAACTACCGTTAGGCAGCATCGGTTAAATTTCGTTCCTTCAAGGCTGATGAGAAAGTCAATGCAATGCTTGCTCAGGAGTCCACACACAGCGGGCATAATTAAAGGCTACAGGATGATTAAATACGACTTGCGATGATTTATTTAAAAGGCAAACGTGCACGCTGGCTTGAGCTCATAAAACAAGCATGTTCTAAATTGCGCTTTGCGAAATCTAGAATATCAAGGGAATTAGTTTAACGGGCACCTTAGTGACTTGTGAGTTAGTGACTTGGTAATCCGGAGAAGTAGTTCTTGATTAGTTTTTCTCGTCCGCAAGTCTCCGGTTGCAGGAAATTTACCTCATGGCTCATTTACAGTTGTATCAATTCAAAATTATGTTAGAAGCTTTTGATATGTTTGAAGGCTTCTGCTGCGATGTGAAACGTGAAAGCAATGTCTGCGTAAAAGGCCAGTGACGTCCTCGTTTCAGTGAAATTCCGACCTAAGGCGAGTGCATGTAGGTGATATCTGTTGGCGCGAGAGACAAGCACTGTATAGAATCTAGATAAGCGGCAAATGGAAGGATCTTGGTCACGACCGAAGCAGCTGATGATCTATTTTGAGTGGAGCGAATGGGTACAAGATAACAAGTATGTTTTACGGCGAAGGTTGCGGTAAAAACAACGTCCTTTGGATCGGCTTTCGCGTCATCCTCTTAAAGTGTCCCCGGTGGAATGATGAATGGTGCTGATGGCGGATCTGATGGATGGATGGTGGTGGTGGTGTCTGAGAGCGTGGCTTCAGAATACAGTTATGAAAGTCGACTGCCTCAGGCGTGCAAAGATGTTGAAGTTTTATGGCGCAAACGAAGACATGCTCCAGAGCTCTGTGGTCTGTATGCGTTCAGCTTTCGTCCAGCTCTAAATGCACTCAGCTTTCGTCCAGCTCTAAATGCGCTCAGCTTTCGTCCACATGCAATGTGTCGCAACTGAAACAGGAGGTTTAGCACCTTATTCAAAGCAAGCTGGTGCTCAGTACCCACATTGAGGAGATTGCAAACAGAGAACATGAAGTGGTTGCAGAAAGTCACTGTTTGAGTGAATGAATGCGTATTAATGAATGAAGTGTCCTTTGATTAACACTTAATAAGTGGCCACTTTTATTTAACGCAAAATTTGTTGACTCGATTGTGCAAAATAACAATCATGAACATAAAATAACAAAACATAAACGTAACATAGCATAACATGACACAACATTAACATAAACGAACAGCAAATATGAACGAAATGAGCTTCGCCGACTGGTTCTTAGTTACTACATGATCATTGGCAATGTAACTCACATCAATCAATCGACATTTACCTGTACGATAGTTACTGGAGGTCGATAACTTTGGAAGACAGCCAACAAAACACTGTCAATTCGAAGCAAATAATAAAAGATGCTCACGGGTATTACAAACAACAATACGATACCAGCATACAATTTCAGCTTTACGTCGCGCAGCTGATTCAATCATGTTTTATTGCGTCGGATTTATAATGTTTGCAATCATGGAGTGGTGGGCACAGCTAACCAAGAAGTTAGGTTCGCTAACCGCTAGTCCGCTAACTAAAAAAACGCTTCCGCTAACGCTAAGCCGCTAAACCGCTAAAAATAGCGGAAGCTAACGCCAATCGGTAACCGCTAACTTTTATCATATGAATGAGCTTTGATTTTGTTTTCTCTTTAAGCCTCAAAACAGACCTAGAGAGCTGCAATTTTAGTATTATAGCTTAGAGATAGAGCTTTCCAAAAAGGTATAGTAAGCAAAGATCAGATGATATTCAAGGTGTGCACAAATAATTATATAAACACATGAATTATTCGTTCATTTAATTCAATGTATTTAAACAGAGGTGGAAGGTTGCTCCGTCCCTGTCATTCCCTCTTCCTTACCTACCCCTCCCTACTCTTAAATGTATGAAAAACATGCAACAAACATGTGTGAATTTTAATAGCGGACTTAAAGTTAGCGGAACTAAATTAAGCGGAAGCAAACTGGTCCACTAACTGTTTAAAAATTTAGTAGAAACGCTAATCCGCTAAACGAAAAGTTTGTTCCGCCATTTAGCGGCTAGCGGATTAGCGGAACCGTGCCCACCACTGCAATCATTTATGCTTTATTTATTTTATTTTGATTCATGTATGTATGTATGTATGAGGTACGTATTGCGGTAGGAAAATCAATCATTTCAGTAGTATTTATTTATGATATGTCGGAAACTCTCCGTGTGGTTTATCACGTTGTTGGCGCATTTGCATTGACCCAGAATGTTTCAAGGATGGGTTATACTGAATTACATTCACCATATTATTTGATTGAAACATTGCACCTTTGTCGGTAAACGAGCTTCTAACTGGTAATTCCTGTTTTTGTGACAAATTAATACTACAAAACGAAGGGTTTCTCTAAGCAATATGAACATTTAATACCGTATCTTATAAAGCTTACAATGATAAAGAGTCTATTTTCCCACATCACTGACGTTGCTCAGTGCACTGGTTTTAGAATACCATAGCAATACCCATAGCCACAATAACATGGTTATCTGCTATTGTACCATGTTCATTGTTCAGATTCATGTAATTCCCATAGTGTTCGGTCGTCTCAAACATGGCTTAAGTTGTAATATTTTTCTGACAGAGTGTAATACTTTTGGCAAGCAGACTCGTCCAACCTACACGAACATGACACTAAAGGTGAATGTTCTCTCTCTTTGCTGCTTCTTGAACATTTCTGGTGTTACTCATAATTCGCTCTTTGAATGGACGTCTTTCCATGTTGTATCACCTGCCCGTCTAGTTAAATTGACGTAAATCGTCCGATTTTCCATTTTCTACGCTTCCTTATATTGTATAGAATATAAAGTAATGATGGACATTGACTTACAGAAAGGTATTGGTTACGCACAAAGGGAAAACCATCTGTGGAACAGGACAAACAAAATTGCAAACCAATAAACTATTACCCATTACCTATAATCCTATTTACTATTACCAATTACCCATTACCTATTAAATATTACCAATTACCCAAGTCTGGATATTATTTGATATTTCGATATTAAAATCAATTACATGATATGGACAGGCGTACCTATTACTACATATAGGCAGGTATCAAATTATTTTGAAATTCATTATTATATAAAAGGACATCAGCTGAAAAGCATTTTGCATGGAATCCATCTTCCACTTCTCTTTTGTTGTGTACCCTTGCTAGATCAGAAGATATCTCTGGTGATTTTCGCCCTAAGTCCGCACTAAACGGACAGCTACGCCCAGCTATACATATGCCCTATCTGCTGTGCATAATAAGTCGTTACAAAGCGATAATAACGCCGGTGCTACCGGCTCATTCATCCTCTGAGCTGCCGATGGTGTCCGATCCGAAGATTAAAAGGGCGATAACGAGATTGGCTTTTGCAGGAATCTCTACCTTGTTGCAGACCAAAAGCGGTCAGCCCGTCATTGCAGCCTGAATGGGTTTTCTCGCATTGTAAATCACTTGCCACCCATACTGCTATACATGCTTGGCTTCATTGCTGTTGCCAAGCAGCGAAGCGTTTTTTTAGTGTTATCATCATCACACTTGGAAGGTGATGTCAACCATTATTAAAAGCTTTCTGGCTGCTTGCAATCAAATATCCTCGCTTTTTCACGCGTTTTATTACCTTTCTTTAAATGCTTGGTCTGAATCTTCCTTGTTGATACGTTTGCTGTTTTGTTGCTGCCGTTTTCCAGAGATTGTCATTGCCATGTCATAACAAAATGCCAGAATGTCAATATGACACACATCTGAAAATGCATCACCTTAGAAATAAAGTTTTAACTCAGAAAGGCTACGAATAAATGCTCTGTTTTTCAGCTCTGTCTATTTTTATGATATGTGAATGCCTACCTGTATTCATGTTAATTGCAAATTTCACTTTCTCATCATTTTCATTTTGCATTTATGATATACATAGCCGATCTATTGCTAAATATTCATCTCCTTTGCCGTAGCTATGCTCAGCAGGACCCTTGTCCACCACCACGACAGGAGGTGCTCTGTGTGGGCCAGCTCCTGTCAGCCGTCATCCCTACCACCACCACCCGACAGGAGGTGCTCTGTGTGGGCCAGTGTCAGCCGTTCATCCCTTCCACCACCACCCGACAGAGGGTGCTCTTGTTGTGGGGGGCCAGCTGTCAGCCGTCATCCCTTCCACCGCCGCCCGACAGAGGTGCTCTTGTGTGGGCCAGCTGTCAGCCGTCATCCCTTCACCACCACCCACAGGAGGTGCTCTGTGTTGGGGCCATCTGTCAGAGCCGTCATCCCTTCCACCACCACCCGACAGGAGGTGCTCTGTGTGGGCCAGCTGTCAGCCCGTCATATCCCTTCCACCACCAGCCGACGAGGAGGTGCTCTGTGTGGCCAGCTGTCAGCCGTCATCCCCTCCACCACCACCCGAACAGGAGGTTGCTCCTTGTGTGGGCCAGCTGTTCAGCCGTCTTCCCTGTCCACCACCACCCGACAGGAGGTGTCTGTGTTGGGCCAGCTGTCAGCCGTCATCCCTTCACCACCATCCCGCACAGAAGTAGCTCTGTGTGGGCAGCTGTCAGCCGTTCATATCCCTTTCCCACCACCACCGACAGAGGTGCTCTGTGTGGGCCAGGTCGTGAGTCCTATCCGTCCACAGCTCCAGCAGCCCTGTAATCGTATGCCACGCGCGCTGGAGGTTCGTGTCGGAAGCGCCGCACGAGCCGACGTGTAGACGTGAGGGATCCGCATCCTATCATAGGGGAAAACAGGCCAGTGGTGGATCCTGGGGTGGCGCGTGTTGAGCGTGAGGCTGATGTTTTTGTGTTGATTGTTGTACGTTGTTGTGTGGAGCGTGTGGAGCAGAGCTGATAAAAAATGTATGGAAAACTGATGTTAAGGTTGGTATGAGCTGCTCGCGGAAAAACGACTCAGCAGCATTTTAGGAAGAAGTACATTGTATAGACCCCTTAGATTGAGTCTAGACGTTTGCTTTATTATTGTTATGTTACAGAGGAGTTTCTTATTTTTACAAAGATAATTACATTTTTAGGTTTTATTAGAGTTGAAGACAAATAAGGTAGACTGTTATTTTTACTCTTGTGCCATGCGACTTAGAAGCACCGTTTGGCATTAGCGTTCACTTTTTACGTCACTTAACTGGAAAAAACTCTGCTCAACCACAAAACAGATAGATGAGAGCTTTACCAGAGTCCGCGGAGTAATTGTATGGGTGTTACTCAGAGATGAATAACCGGTCACAGTGGTAATAAGGGATCGCCGTTACTCGAGATTCCTCAGGAGCGCGTAGCCCATCATTACGCCCTAATCGGTATGCTTTCAGTTGTAGCCGGTAGTTCGCTTTAGAACAAAGATAACCCATTTGATAGTTGCAGCGTTGTCAATGTTCTTCATGCCATAAGGATCATGCACGGTTGAAATTAATTTTTCTTTTACATTAACACCGGTTGTTAAATCTTAAAATAAACCTCAGCGCAGTGTCTTCTTTGCATGTATCGGACGGACCAAATCTTAGCCCATGCCGGCCTTTCTCTTGCTGTGGTCTTCACCCCAGCGTGTTTACGGTCGAGGCGACTAGTGTTGTTCAATTTATCTTCATTTACCAGCCACGTAGCGGCCGCCAGCACTAAATATCCCGCCCGATCTCTGGCTCCCGACCAGAGCGAGGAGGTGTGAGGCCACTGCGCAGCATCCGTACTGTGATGGAGAGCCCATGGATGCCGGTGATTTTACGCTCATTTGTACACCGGAGACACACTGAAGGATTGTTGTAAATGGTTGTTATGTGTCCAGGCACGTGGGGAAACGTAAGTGGTAGTCTGGAGAGGACATTTCACTTCATTAGTTAGTGAGTGAAGTGTCACCACTGGCACAGAGCTAGCAGGGACAGAAGGCAAAGTGGACAGTTCTCCCCAGCTGTACTCAGCTTAGTAGCGCTTTTGTCCAATTGGATGACAGGAATAAATCCTGACACGGCCAATCAGGCTGTCTGGGGCTCATTTACAGACAAAATGGCCGCTTTAATGGCCTGATGTAACTGTAATGTCGCCGAATTGACGATCACTTTTATGCAGTTCACAGGGGGAGAAAGTCCAGGATTTCAATTCTCTGCAGACTGAAACTGGACAATTGACATTCAGGGATTATGGTTATTTGTTCAAAAATACACAGATGCTATAACATTTCATTCGTACTCGTAATGAGTAGATGAAATGACACTGCATTGGAAAGTAATGCACTCATTTCTGCTATTTACTTCTATAACCCGCGCTTGATCAGGGTCTCAGCCGAACACCATTGACCGGGGAGAAGCAAATACCCCCCCCCCCACGTTATCTCCGGAACCAATGATCGCAGCGAGACACTCAAGGCGGAGTTCGAAAGTTCCCATTGAGACGCATCTAAGGTATACTATAAATTTTGGAGTTGAGGTCATATATCAGGTCAAATTCGGGTCAAAGATAAAAATCGAGACATTTGAGTTTATGGACCATACTTTGCATCCAGAGCCTTTGATTGCGATCACGATCACCCGAAGTGTTCCCAATGGTATAATACACATTCGCCATGAGCTAAAATTATATTTTTGGTAAAGGTCAAGTACAAGGTCAGGTCACAAAAGGTCACTAGCCGTTTTCACGATGGATTCTTTTGCGCGAAATGTTTTAAAACCATTTTGAAATGTCTTTAAAATGTTTTAGTACTAGCCGTTTTCACGATGGACTAATTTGCGAGAAATGTTTTAACCCTCGCCCTACGGTCCCGTAGGGTGAGGGTTAAAACATTTTTTTTTCTCAAATTAGTACATCGTGAAAACGGTTACTATTAAAACATTTTAAATCATTTCGCGCAAAATAATCCATCGTGAAAACGACTAATATCTGCAAAATATTTTCGAAAGTCATGTGACACATGTTCGATAGGCTGTTTTATGCGTAGAATCTGATAGTGATAACTATTTTACCTTCTAAGCCCATTTAAGTGAATTTAGTGTCAAGCTCAGGTAAAGATCACGTCACAAGAGGTCAAAATTTGAAATATATAAATCTTTACAGTAAAAGCATGTTTTTATGTATACTAGTTGTATCTCAGAAATGTAGTTCCAACATTTATGTTATTGGTCTTTATCTTGTCAAAGGAAGCAAAAAAAAAAAATGGCGTCATGTTACTTACAGTAAGTCAAAAATAAAGTTATTGTTTCTTAAATTTGGCTTGGATATTTTGCATATGTGGTTCTCCAACATATCTTCCGTCTTCTTTAAGATCTTTGCAAACTTTCATTTTAAGAACATTTTCCTCCCAAAGTTTTTTCATTTTTGGGGGGTCAATTTTTTTATTCTAAAAAATCCGAGATTGTCATTTTGTAGGACATGACATTTTTATCTTTTAACGTTTTAAGGTTTGCGTTTTAGTCAACACGTGATCTTTGTACTGCCTGTTGTTAAGCTGATTTTATCGTCAAACTCGTGTGTAGTTACGTCACAAAATGTGTTATATCTCAATAATTTATCAACAAACGCTAATCATTTTTTCACAGAAGATGTACAATTGATGTGGAAGAAGGTACTGGAAGTTTTACGATGATAACACTATTGTGTTGTGAGCTATCGCGAAAAGTCGTCAGGGGGCAATATTCTCCCTCCTTCGGTCAAGCACGGGTTAAACATACATTCAGCTTTGTTACCACCCTCCTTAAAATAGGATACCTATCCTGCTGGATATTGTTATAATTTGGTGTTCATATTCTTAACAGCAGAAGTCTTGAAAACTCCATACTGGTGCCAGGTGCCACTGAAATATAATTTATCAAACTCTCGTTCAGAGACCCTTAAATAATTTGAGACAATCAGGCCTCCATCAGCGAGTCTGATGGATGGGTGGCATTCGACGGCGTCCGCTAGCTGGGCTCGTAATACCGTGTTAGCGGCCTATCACGTATCACATACTGCGAGAGAGCTCCCGACACAGCACGCTGCAATGAGCAAAGGCGACCCATAACCAGGGCACGTCACATTTAACCGAACCAGGACCTAACCAGGGCACGTCACTTTTAACGTGCAATTTTTAAATTATGTGAAACTTGTGTGTCTGTATTGTAAAGCTATACTTACACTAATGGTATATTTGAAATCCCAATAAATCACGGAATATTTCATCTCTTTTGCTATACTTTCTGGTCGAAACATTATGACATAACTGCCGTCTGTAGGAGGACTCTGCTGTCCACGCGGCATTACAGCTGCAGCTGTCAGCTGTTGCAGCTGCTCAGCTGCTCTGCTTGTTGCAGCTGCTCTGCTGCTGCTGCTGGAGTAGAGGTGTAGGCGCGAATCCATTGCTGTCCAACACAGCGCCACGTATACAAAACATATACTGATTGGTCATCTCTGTAGCAGGCGGAGGCAACTATTGATGAGCCAGCCTTTTCCTTCGTGACGTCATGGCGTAGGAATCTGGCTGACTCATGCTCTCTGTTACGCGATACCGATTATACGCACCGAATTCTGCGAGCCTCCCCATTTAGAGATGCAAGAATTCCCGGTGCGTCCTCGAACCGTACCAGAGCCGCGATAATTGCGCTATTAGTCCCCATAATAGCCCAATCCGGCGTGCGGGGCTCCGCATTTTCCATGTCGCCCTTTCGTAGCACCAGGCTGGCAAACAACCCACTTCCACCGCACTCGTAATTTCTGCAACGTAAACGTCACCAGGAAGTATTTCAGTACAAGCTCTCTTGTGATTCATTTCCTGCTGCGCCCCGCGAATGGTGTACAACATGGCGACGGCAAGACCTGCAGGCTACCACATCGCGCACTAGCAAACTGCACTGCAACCGATTCTCTGAAGCAGCTAACAAAGCTGGACGACAAATCAACAGCGTTTCCTCTAATAACCCCGCCGTAGATACCATCGTCATGCCTCGTTGCGCACAGTGACGGGTATTTATCCTGAAATTATCCGTGGTGTTGCAGTGTTTAATGTGCAGCACATGACAGAGGAGGACGACGCCGCGCCGCGGGCTACCTTCCCTGAGCATGGGCACGCGTGTCTCCGGCCGCACCGGCCAGCGGACGACGAGTCGGTTGCGGCGCTCCGATGGACGAGGGGGAGGGCTGTCGCTCAGTTGTCGGCGCCGGGCGGAGGAACGCGAATTGAGCCATGAAGCCACCGGTATCGGCGCGCCGGTATATTGGTATGGGACCAGAGAAGCTCGACCGGGGCAGCGCACGAGTCTGTAATCAGTGCGTCACTTTCCTGTGGTGTAGGGGCCCTCTACAGTGCCACGGGATATATTCAAGAGGCTCAGTACAGACCGGGTCGCGGACGCGAACGCGAGGCAGTTAGTGCGGAACAGCCGACACTCCGTGGTCGGACGCACGGCTAACCAGGCAGTGATCCAAGGTTCGGGACCGCGCCGGGTCGGGAGCCTGGGCACCACCTGCAGATAACGTCAGACGGGCCGCGCCGGTCCCATAGCGCAGCGGCAAACGCACGGGGTCTAGAAGTCCTATAGGCCGGTAGGTTGGGTCCCGAACGGGCCACCAGGAGTAAGGTCGACGGACCACAGTGATTCTCTCTCTTTTCCTTCCTGGTCCGCTTCCGGGCCCCAGGTCTGTAGATATAAGTTTGGCGATCAGTGAGAAGGTGGTCTCTGTACAGGGCGGATCCAGGGCTGCAGAAGTCGGAAGGTCCGGTCGCACCGGGCACCAGCAGATGTCAGACGGTGGGTGCCGCGAACCAGCGGGCCTAGCCAGGCAGGATATGTCGGACGGATGCGCGGCGTCGGACGGCATACCAGGGCAGAAGCGACTCGGACGGGGAATGCGGACGGGTCACACAGGCGAACAAAAGATCGGGACGCCGGCGGGGGGCGTCGCGGACGGGCCAGCGCAGGCAGAAGTCAGAACGCGGATCTGGAGAAGTCGGTACGGACCAAAGGTGCAGAAGTCGGAGCTTGGGTCCGGACGGGCGGCAGCCAGGCAGAATCGGACGGGGTTTCCAGACGGGGCACCAGGCAGAAGTCGGACGGGGAAGGTGCTGGTTACGGGCACCAGGCATGAGTGTTCGCGGACTCCCAGGATCGGCACCATGGCACCAGGTCCTCAGGAAGCGACTAGGCCGTCCGGGACTAGGGGCCAACCAGGCAGAAGGTCGGACGGATATCCGGTCGGACTGGGCCACCCAGCAGACTGTTCAGACGCGCGGGCGGGTCGGGAACGTGGCAGCGCAGGGCAGAATCGGGACGGGGGTCGGGATCGGAGCCACCAGGCAGATGTCGGACGGGGTCGCGACGGGGCACCCAGGCAGAAGTCGCGACGGGACCCGGTCGGTACGTGGTACTTCTCAGCAGGTAAGTCGGTTTTACGGGCGGTCGGACGGGCACCAGGCAGAAGTCAGACGGGGTCGGACGGGCACCAGGCAGAAGTCGGACGGGGATCGGACGGGCACCAGGCAGAAGTCAGACGGGGGCGTCACCGCTTACGGGCACATGGCACTCGAGAAGCCCTCCGGACGGCCGTCGACTGGCACCAGGCAGAAGTGCAGACGGGGATCGGATCCGGCACCAGGCACAGAAGTCAGACGGGGGCGCCTCGAACACCACGGGCTAACCGAGGCACGACAGGCGCGCCCCAGCGGGTGGTCGGAACGGGCACAGGATGAGTAGGTCACGGACTCCGAGGGTCGACGCTGGCATCAGACACGGAAGTCGGACGGGTGGTCGGGAACGGGGGTGCGAGGCAGAAGTCGGAGCGGCGGTCCGGACGTGGCACCAGAGAACGTCGGACGGGGTCGGGACGGGCACGCAGGCCAGAAGTCAGACGAGGACACGGTCGGCGGGACGGCAGGCAGAAGTACAGGGACGGGGTCGTACGGGCACCAGGCAGAAGTCTCAGACGGGGGCGGAGGAACGGCACCATGCCAGAAGTCGGACGGGGTCGGGACGTGGGGTCAGGCAGGGTGTGACTGCGCCGAGTCCGTCTCCGTCCGCTCCGCCGCCCGGCAGAGCGGCGCGGCTGTGAGGGCGGGCTGGGGGCGGTTGGAATGCCGGTGCAGCCGGACGCGCCTGAACCGCCCCCTGTTGGTTTTTCATGGCCACGCCGTGTGACCGGCACGTGCAAGGCACGTACAGAGACATCGCTAACCTCACCTGCACTCAGAGGGGGTCAGACAGGCACCATGTGATCCACTCTCAGAAACGGTATTCTGTTTGCATAAATAACTCCAGCACGAGGTACTGCAAGCGTGTGATTGAATATAGAGAGACAGAGGGATGAACAAGAGGTACGGTCCTCACAGTGATGAATTCGCAGGCATTGTTGAAGGAAGACTCTTCTTGTCATGCGTTCCAAAAATAGACGTTCATTAAACTTGATGATATAAAAGGTATACATAATCCATATTGAGGTAAAACAAAGTTGCATCCATAATGGATCTTATTGCATCAACTGCAGTGTTTAATTAAAGCGAAATTTGTATCCATAAAGGGCAGTGAAGTCAAAAAGATGTCCACATCATACCTATTTAACCCAAAACGTGACTCAGCCTAAGTCATCTTGTAAATCTGGGCCAACTATACCGCAACACCATCAGCACTCTCCGTGTATAAACCTGCAGGGAACAGCATCTGTATATCAGCTTCACATATACCGACCTCCTGTCTGGCCTCCTGTCACTGGCCAACACTGTAACTGGTGCGAATGGTGACCTCTGATGGCGTCTCGATCGGTGACCTCTGATGGCGTCTCGATCGGTGAACTCTGATGGCGTCTCTGCTCGAAGCCCTCTGCTCTGATGAAGTCCCCGCCTTGAGCTCTCCGCCGGCAGTAAAGCTCGACCGCACCACAGCCTTTTAGTCGCTCTATTAGGCCCTCCTGGGATGGATGAGCGCTGCCCATTGTAAAACCATCTGGGATCACTTTACTCGGAGGAACCCGAATCGATTGGTCCGGTAATGGCCTCTCAATGTTAAAGTCATGGAGCCTCAATTTGCTGAGGATTATAAAAAGGGTCGGAGGAACGGTGGATGAGCTAAAATACTCGAACTAACTTGATTAGACCAAGAGTGGATTTCCATCTGGTTAAACTATTCTGAAGAAAACGCCAGTAACATGTCATCGGCACACTTACTCAGATAGGCTATAAAGCGGCTCGCCGGCTAGTCTCAAGCTAACTCATTCTGTATCCACTATTCTGCAATAGAACTATCAATATCTATAATCGGCTGGAAGCGCCGAACGACACAGTCTCAATTTACTCATCGATACCAAGCAACCAAAAAATATATCTAATTGTACCTACACATGCTGAATATAGACACATATACCTACTTAATTTAATTATTTGTCCTTTAATCAACGTAGAAACGGCACAAGCATCTGCAGACAGGCAGTTTCACATTCTGGCGCACATCTCCCACCCTAAAAACTCCTTTAACCATTATACCAAGCACCAAGGTAAATATGACAATTTCCGGTAGTTCGTTGCATATCAAAATATGATCCAGCTCATGTAGATGATGTTGTGAATTTTGCAAAGTGTATCGATCCGAAAAGCGGCGACCAAGAAGCAGCCTCAAGGTATACCTAGGGCAATAGAACACTGGTATGCCTACTATGCCTACTTATCCCTGTATGCACTCGGTAGACACATCTGTGCGTCGCATGTATCGACCAGACACGAAGTATGCCATATTGCTGGTGCTGACAGCACTCCCAGACAAAAGATGAATGAGAAGTATGCGGGTACATCACATTCCCTGCATTGATATTCATGTAAGACAAAAGGCTACATCGCAGTACAACTGCCCATATTTATCGAGTCTTTGATCTTCAACCCAGAGTACAGAGTAACTTTCCATGAACAGTGTATCTGCGCTATTTTTTGGTAACATGCGTTAAATGTCCTTCGCTACTCCGGCGAACCTTTCGCCTCGGTGTCCACTGTCCCGTTGACGTCATTTCAAATATCGTTGCAGCGCGTAGTACCGTGCAGGCCGTCTCACGGTGTAGGTGGCGCCACCTGTCCGGCGGCGGCGGCAGCGCGCCGGTTGGGCCGGACCTGTCTGCCCGGCACGGAGTCTCTCAGTCATCTCAGGTCCGTGGTCGGCGCAGGGGCCACCGTCGCGCTCTGCTCGTGTGTCTGTGTGTGATGCCTCGCTGAGAGGAGCGTCCGCGGCGTGCCAACGCTGCTGCAGGATGCGGGTGCCGGTGCCGGCGATGGTGCTGGAGGTGGTGGTGATGGTGGCCGTGCTGCTGGTGAGCCAGTGCGCGGCGGAGGGCTGTGAAGAACCGGCAGAGGACACGCTTCTCTGCTCAGTCGCCACTCTGGACTCGGGTTCTGTGAGCGCGTCGCTGCCTGCCGCCGTGAGACATGTAGAGATCGTGTGCAGTGACAGGACGTATGTGCACGACGAGACGGAACTGGCGCTGCTGCGGCAGTTCCCGGCGCTCGAGTCGCTCACGCTGCGGCACTGTCAGTTCACCGAGCTGCGCCGCGCGACGCTCAGACACGTGACGGGACTGAAGGCGCTCAGCGTGAGGACGTTTCAGTCCGAGTGGCTGTCGGACGAGCTGAAACTGGCGGCGGACTGCTTCGGAGGGATGGAGCAGCTCGAGACGCTGGACGTCAGCGGTAATAACATGTGGTCCTTGCAGCCGGATCTGCTGCGAGGCCTGACCCTGCTGAAAGTCCTCAACGTCTCCGGTAACCACCTGCAGCGGATGAGTGTCCTGCGAGAGACCGGAGTCGGCTCCAGTCTGCAGGTTCTCGACATGTCAGAGAACGGTTTGACGGAGGTCGGCTCTTCGGATCTGCGGCCCTTTTTCAACCTCCGCGAGCTGTCGCTGAAGTCAAACTCGTTATCTGTGATTCACGACGGCTGGCTGTCCGGTTTGAGCCGGCTGGAGCGGCTGGACATTTCCCAGAACCGGCTCACCGCTCTGCCGGCTCTGATGCTGAACGAGACGAAATCTCTGAAGGAGCTGATGGTGCAGGGCAACAACATCACCGTGCTGCCACCGGGCCTGCTGGCCGGCTTGCCGCAACTGCTCACGGTCAACATGTCCAGCAACAGGCTCAGCGCGCAGTGGATCAGGAAGGACACGTTCGCGGGCCTGCTTCGTCTGATCGTGCTGGATCTCTCGGGCAACCTGCTGGACTCGCTGAGCCAGGACGTGTTTGACGGCCTCTCTAGTCTGCAGGTCCTGGATCTCAGTTACAACCAGCTGCAGACGCTGCCGGCCGGTCTGTTCACATCGCTGAGCAACCTGCACACGCTGACACTGTCTGGCAACTCTCTCAGTCGTGTGGAGCGGGGATCCCTGGCCGGTCTGCACGTGCTTAGTCGACTCAATCTCGACAACAACCGACTGAGCACCGTCGGCGATCACGTGTTCGCCAACATCACCAGTATTCAGAACCTGCACCTTCAGATGAATGAGCTGACTGCCATTCCGAGCTCTCTGCGTCTTCTGACACATCTGCGGGAGCTGAACGTCGCGGATAACTACATCTCCGTCGACGCTCACGGCGTTCTGCGAGCTCTTCCTCATCTCAGTCTCCTAAACCTGGCGGGAAACAGACTCAGCAACGTGTCCGCGGAGTTCCTGGCCAACATGAGCGACATCTCCCTGCTGGACCTGTCGAGGAACGAGATTGACAATGTTGACAGTGGGGCGTTCGATCAGGCGACCAACCTGAGGGCGGTCCGCCTGGACGCCAACCGGCTCAGGAACATCAACGGCCTGTTCGCCAAGCTGCCGGCGCTGCTGTGGCTCAACGTCTCCGACAACCAGATCGAGTTCTTTGACTACGCCCTCATCCCGACCGAGCTCCGCTGGCTGGACATGCATAACAACCAGCTGCGCGATATCGGCAACTTCTACAACATCGAGTCCAAAATCAAGCTGGAGACGCTCGACCTCAGCCACAACCAGGGTCTCGCTGATCAGCAGGATATCCGTTCCCGACAGCATCAAGTACTTCATCATCGCCAGCAACCAGCTGACGACTGTGGAGCCGGGGACGTTCGAGAACAAACACCAGCTGATTCGCGCCGACCTCTCGTCGAATCAGCTGAGTGAACTCGCGCAGGACGCCGTTGCACTGCCAGAAGGCACGGACGGGACCTCGGCTACAGAGGAATTTCCGCTGACGGCTCCGAACAGCATAGCTGATCCTGCGGAACTCCTATTGGCAGGCAACCCGTTCGTCTGCAACTGCCAAATGGACTGGCTTTTGGCCAAGAACACAACGACCAACAAACGTTACCCGAAGGTAAGGCATGTCTGTGCACTAGATGTTTTAACATAGCGGCTAGCGGAGCAGGTTGTTGATGATACACTCATCAATAGGTAGCTGTGCTTACTTATAATAAGTACTAACCTAACTCTCATAGTGCTGAAAATATTATTACTTTCGTGAATCATCTTTGTCGGCACTATGAGACTTAGGTTAACACTTATTATTATAATTATGTTTCTCAAAACAGTGTTACACAATATTAAAGGTGACTGTTCTTACCGTACATTTTCCTATTACTTATAATTTGCATTTTCTTACCGAGGGGGCGTGAAGCGCCCGTGAGGTTTTTCGTCAATTTACTAGACAAATTTACATTTGACCCGGCCCGGCCCGACACGGCCCGACACGGCCCAGCCGAACAGACGCTTTTCGGAAGCTAATAACTCACTGCCCCGATTGAGATCGGGTTTTCACTTTTCACCATTGGATAGCTACATCAAATCAAATTTACTTTGAATGCGTTTTCCTCTGATGAAAGTTATAATTTTAGGCAGTGTAGTGTACGCAGTTACAACTTATAGTTACCGTCGGTATAATTTCCGACGGCGCCAAACCGTCCATTAGTCAATGAATATTGATATAAGCATATATAAGCATTAATTGTATACGATGAAGCATACAGCGCTCAGGACATAACCTTCAGTCCCTTTAGGCGGGTTCGAGAAAGGAGATCATGAACAATTCAATACTAACTTATTAGCATGAATATATACCCACTTGAATCAGCAGCAGATACTGCTCAGTTAACCCCGATTAAGGCGTTTTACCGTTTAGACGATACCAGTAAAATTCAAGTTACTGTTATCATCTAACCAGTAACTTCACTTTTACGACTTTTGCGAACACCGTCCACGTTTTATTAGTATTTTAACTTGACCGTCATCAAGAATCTGTGCATTGGATGACTAGTACCTAGTGCAGCATTCAACTTCAACAAATATGGATTAACTATACATTATGCCAGCCATGATCAATGGTCCTGTCGCACGCAAAACCTATTCCCCACTCAAACCATCGCAACCAAAGCCTACTTCTCACAAGATTTGGCCTTAGCATATAGGAACTCCATATTTTAGAGAACAGCGATGTAGACATTTCTGGGCATGTTCCGGCAAGAACCATTACGTCAACTCATGAGAGGAAATGTATTTAAATATGACTCGTGCAAACGGTGCAGCAGAAATATGTATCTACCTATACCTTTATGTTATTTTTGTATTACGACCTTTTTTATCCTTCATTGCCTATCGCAGTCGAATCACTTCGCAAGCCTATCTGTTTATTCGACTCAAAGACCTCTCCATCGTCACAGCCTTCTCTACGTTATCACAGTTTGCAGCCATGGGCAGGAGCTAGCGATAGGTTAAGCACAAAAGGTGGAATTAAAGTCGTATGTCATGCGCGATCTAGAGATGCCCTTGACCAGCCTACACTGCTGGCGCCCGTACGCGACTCGCCCATCACAAGTCACACATGAGAGATAGAGGCGATTTAGGCCGACAGCCGCTGTCACCGATGGCGACCGGGCCTTTTTTATACAACTTTCGAGTGATCATGCGATTTCGTGGTACTTGGCATTTTATGAATGGAGACCTGTCTCACGCTCTGGCGTGATGCAACGATACTGAGCCCTGCGATATCACAGAATCTTCGGTGTATGCACAATCCCAGAGTATTTGTGGATGCTTCATACATCGCCAGCAGCACAGCCTGAACTGTGTGCCACTGCGCTATATCAGTGCGGGATTATGTGCGTTACATATGTGTATCTTCCCCGGCAACACTGGCAGCCCGAAGTTGCTGGAGTAGGACGCAACTTAAGGACGTAAGCTACTCCCGGGCAATGCTAAACCAGTCAAACTACACCACTCGGCGTACCGCGTAACACCGGTCAAACATTTCAGTAAAGCCGATTTTTCTCACTATCTACGTTTTGTGAGTTATTACGCTAGTTTTCTGATACGATCGCCTCATGGTGCAGCCTGTCTCAGCCAGAGCGACATTTTGCAACACTGCTGCAGCTCGGAGGTATGTCAAAAATGCGACGATTCATGTAAAAGATGTCGCGATCCACGCGGTGTACCAAGGACTCTTTTATTACTTGCGACCACAAGTGAATGCGATTTTACAGGCATGGCATCCCATTTCATTTGGCTATCGATCGATGTTTTGCAAGGCCATGAGATCTTCCAACCAGCCCGCCGTGGTCGGCGTGAGGTACGCCGACCAAAGCGGGCTATATATGACAGCAGCCGTCAGTTCCACAGTCGTTAAGCCTCAATGCCACCACCGCCATCCTCCACACGCCTTCAAAATACTCGACCTGAGTCGGTGGCCAAAGCGCACCGACATTATACATAACGAGATGTTACCACTAAAACTTACGGCTATCTTTTATCAAGAGCTAATTCAATTAAATTAAGTATGTAGATTGCACAAGGCTAGGAACTAGAGTTGCATAATTTTGGTCCCAGCGTCCCAGCACTGGGACCAGAACTGGTCACGGCCATGACTAAAGCTGTGACTGGCCAGCCAGTGCCATAGAGTTAGCATTGCAGCGCCATGACTGAAGCTGTGACTTGCCAGCTCATTTTGTGGCCGTGACTAAAGGCTGTGACCGATGATTTAGGATTGTTTGCACCTCTTCTAGGTACTCCCTCAGCGTGCATTAAACATGACTTCATGATTTGGAAAATAAATAGGGAATTCGTTTTAGCTTGTCTGGCGCTAGGACAGGCATATATAACAAATTTTGAACAAACAAGTACCTACCTCACATGCATGTATTATCTAACAACAATGCCGGATAGTTATCACAGTTGTCCGATAGAGACTTTCTGCCAGATGTGACGACGAAAAGGATTATGAGTCAAATAAACAACCTGGCTGGCACATTATTTCCACTGTGACAGGCAAGACCAATGTCTTGGAAATCAGTTTTAAGAAAACCAACGTGAAAACGGCGGTGTCTGTTAAACGTGTCCTTGTAGTACGTGTCCCATTAAACAACCGTTGTTGAATTAACTTAAAAGCACGTTAGTTTAGACATTAAGACAATGCAGAGCAGTTTCTCGGGCCTGGACGTCGTTGCCGCCGGCTGACCGGTCCGTTAAACACACGCAGATCGGCTCCCTCACACCGCTCTCAACGCGTGTCGAAAGACCGGCGACTTTTTCCCGCACCGATCGATAAGCCCACCGTCGCTATCCCAGTTAATCGGTTTAGGTTTTTATGCCGTGTTTTACTGAACTCGGCGGGCGTCCGACGTTCGTCAGCGGCGGGCGTCTTTTTACAGCACCAGCACCGGCTTTCTGCCAGACGGGGCCCCTCAGTCGCTTACGAGAGCGAGCTCATTTACATTTATTTTGCATCACACAGTATCGATTAGGGATCCAATCTAAAAGGCCCACACTTCTAACGAGCATAAAAAGACGTGATATATTTTACAGGGCGCTTTCTGGGCATGCTAACAGTGTCGTATAATCGACGCAAGGCGAGACTTGTCGCTTAACGAGGCCTTTATTTCGGCAGGTGCTGGACGGCGACCGGGTCATGTGCCGTCTGCTCCACTCCCAGAACCGTCTGACGCCGCTGAGGAACACCAAGCCGGCCGACTTCCTCTGCACCTACGAGCGCCACTGCTTCGCTCTCTGTCACTGCTGCAACTACGTGGCCTGCGACTGCGAGATGAAGTGCCCGGACGGCTGCTCCTGTTACCACGACCACACATGGAACACCAACGTCGTCGACTGCAGCCGCAAGGAGCAGGTGGCGATCTCGCGCGAGATCCCGATGGACGCCACGTCCGTGTTCGCTGACGGCAACAACATCCGCAGCCTCGACAGCCACACCTTCATCGGCAGGAAGCGCATCAAGGTCCTTCACGTCAACAGCTCCAACGTCGAGGAGATCCAGAACCGCAGTCTGAACGGTCTCTCAGCGCTACATGTCCTCCGTTTGGAAGACAACCAGCTCACCACTCTTCGCGGCTTCGAGTTCGAGAGCCTCCTCTCCCTGCGCGAGCTCTACCTTCACAGCAACCGGCTCCGGGTGATCCACAGAGCCACCTTCTCCCGTCTGGCTGCGCTCGAGGTGCTCACTCTCCACGACAACCAGCTGGCGAGCTTCCCCGTGTGGCAGCTGACCAACCCGTACCTGGTGCACCTCTCGCTCGCCGGCAACCGGTGGTCGTGCGCGTGCGTGCCCGCTGCGCGCCTCGCCGCCTTCCTCGCCGAGCGAGCAGACAAAATCGTCGACTCGGACGGGGTGCGATGCTCGGAGGGAGACCGGCCTGCGCTGTGCGGGGACGGAGGGCCGCCGCCGCCGGCTGTGCGTCACGACGGGTCCGGAGGCGCGCTGCCCGCCGCGCTGGTGTCGACAGCCGTGCTGGCTGTGGCCGCGCTGGTCGCAGCGCTGGTGTTCAGGTACCGAGCGCGGCTCTGCCGCCGCAAGATGCCTCCCACGGTGCCGTCTGCCGTGGCCGCTGGTCGTGGGTACGCCGGCGGTCTGGGCGTCGCTGTGGTGACGCCCGAGGCGGACAAGTTGTACGACGTGTTCGTCACGTACAGCGCGCAGGACACGCGCTTCGTCAACGAGGCGCTGGCGCCCGAGCTGGAGCAGGCTGCGCCGGCGCTGCGGCTGTGCCTGCTGCGTCGAGACGCGCCCAACACCAGCTACCTGGGCGACGCCGTGCACCACTGCGTGCAGGCCTCGCGCAAGACGCTGCTCGTGCTCTCCAGAAACTTCCTCGACAACGAGTGGTGCCGGTTCGACTTTAAGGCGTCGCACCTGGATGCCCTGCAGACTTCGCGTGGGATTGTGGTGCTTTTGTACGGTGTGGAACGCAGTGCAGTCGAGGGAGAGCTCAAGACCCTCCTCAGGGGCGCCTCCTGGGTGACTTACGGTGACCCCGAACTGTGGCACAAGGTGCGGGACCTCATACCGCCGCATCGTGCGATCATGCCGTTCTTGCACGGCAAGCAGACGCTACCGCATCCCGCTCACCGGCTGAGGGAAAACGATTTACCGATGACGCTTCCCGATGGGGACTCGCCTTCCCCGACGTGCTCCACAGGCATGTCGGAAAGCGAGTCGGACGGCTCGGGCAGGCTGAGGTTGGACCCAACCCGGCTGCCGGCCGGCAGGGACAGTATGCAGCCGAGTGAGCATCCGTACGCCGTCATTGATGAGTATGAGGCGGCCGGCGCGGCGCAGGGGGAGGGCGACATCTACTGTCATGCTGTGGAGCCGGGGACGCGGCTACAGGGCCCGCCTGACCCGAGTCACATGGGTCACCCGGGTCACATGGGTCACATGGGCTTCCCGAGTTACCAGAGTGACATTGGCCAGATGGGTCCTCAGCAGTACCCGTCCGAGCCACCACGTCCCCCGGTTCACCCGATCCACCGGCACTACCCGTCCGATCCGTCCCATCCTCAGCTGCCCAGCAGACATGCTCCCCCGTCTCACCCGGGTGACCCGGCCGGTCCGGTCCACCAGCACTACCCGTCCGACCCCGGCCATCACCAGCAGAGAGCGCTCACCCACTCACTGTGGGTGTAAAACAGCCCTTAGGGAAGGCTGTCCGTGCATTGAGGTCTGTTGATGAGGGGTCCAGCGATCCTGAGTCCGCCAAAACAGCAGTAGCTCGATAGCAGTTAACGTGATAGTTAATGAACTTCTGCTGTGGAGGCCGTTGTGTTAGGGTTGCTGAGTGGTGAAATCGTTTGAACTTCGATGATTTCATTGCCAATGCTGCTGTGCAGCTACGTGTCGCGCATTGAGAAGTTGGAGGGGATGTAGTGAACATTCGAGCCTTCTGTTGTGTAAATGGTCAAGTCATTTGTAAGTGCTTCATCGTGTGTACTATATAATATTTGTGATATATTTACCAATGCTGCATTTATGTGCGTATGGAAGTGTGATATAATATATGAAATGAAGCGTGCCCATAACTGCATTTTAAATAACTGAGCTTAATTTTATGATAAGGCACAGATAAATGTCTGTCCATACATACAAAGCGAAGGAATTACCTTTGCAACTGTGGCATCATCGGCACTTTTCATTTTGCCCCTCCGTTGATTATTTTCGGAAACATGAACTCCAGGAACCTGAACCTTAAGCTTTCGATTCCTGGCTTGATTTGTTTCAATTTTAAATAAACGTCCATACTTACAAGTGTTCTGGAAAACCTCATAAGAACCTGAAGCAAATTTATTAAATAAATTAAGAAAGTCATGCCAATTATGATCATATTCGTCATATATCATACAGATGAGAAGTAGTCAAATGTAGCAAACGTTAAACGGAAATATTCACCTTTTGATTTATTCATCTGCATTTTCTGTGAAACATGTATGATACAAATTGATCGTGCCTTAGTTTTAAAAGTGAAATAACATGATTATTTCAAAATTAAGTTTTAGGAAGATAATGAATATGTAGTAGTAGTAGCATATGGTGCGAACGCCGGACAGTAGATCTAACACTAATTGTGGTTTGAATGTGATTTCCAGAAGTCATAGACATAACAGAAACTAAAGCAAGTGCGCAAGAAGCGAACAACGTCCTGATTGGTAATGAAAACGAATTCGCCGACATAAATACGCTCGCGTCGATGTGTATCGATGAGCTTTCCGATTTATGTCAGTTGTTTTTGTGTGTTTATTTTAGGGAAAAATTAATCATTTCATGATTATATAAAGCAGTGTTATAACTATACAATGCATTGTATATAAGTATTATACTAGGCTATGCATAAATACTAGGCTATGTTTCATAGTGTAGTAAAGCATAACATAGCCAGAGACAAAACTATCAAGAACAAAATGTTTGAACATAAATAAACATATTAAAAAACGAGGGTTGCAACACTACCAACCACTACGGTTGTTCATATGCATCGGTAATTTGGGTTAAATCCTAACTTGGGTGCCGTGTATTCAATGTCCGTTAATTGTGTAGAATCGTTGGGTTTATATCAACAACAAGCAGAAGCAAATATATTTCCAGCTCCATGCGAAAAAAGCACTATGGAAAAGCCAGCAAGTTTGATGAGGACAAAAGTAATTGGCAAGTACCGGTCGTTAAAAGGTGGCGCTTATACTTTTAACTTGAAAAAATATTTCGTTAGAAAGTTTTGATGCAAATGTGATGATTTACAATATGTTTTGGTTTCGTCTGTCGATTTCATGTAATAACTTAACTATTGTGGAAAAGGTGATATTTTCTTATTAAGATAAATAGTATTGATAAATTAATTCAGATCGGAGATTTTTACATAGCCTATCAGCGCAGCTTCCTTGCCAATAATTATTTTCTCCTAATCGTAAAAATGAGATATTTTTCAGCTGTCAGTCTCGTGAGGTTTCCCCAGTGGCATGTTTCAAGGCAGTTAGCATGCAGCCCTCTCGAATCGCGCAATTGTCTCCATCGATTCGTCAGCCCAAGCGACTTCTTGAACGGCTGATGGATGGCCATAAACGTCCGCCTGTCTCTGGCTCAGCCGATCCGGTAGAGCTGTCCATCATCGTGAAAGGTTCGGTTAATCAAGAGAGTCGAACTCGACTTAGAAGGCGCATGCAGGCGCCTGCGTCAAGCCGGTCACAATCTCGCGCTTGATGCAATGGGTACCGCCAGCTACGCTTCGAAATGGAATACGAATCTGAATGCGACTGGCAAACGAGCGAAAATTGCGGGCTGGTGCAGGAGGCATGTTTGAGCGATCATTTGTGTCGGGCCGTTCCGGGCGTGTTGTGCTACATCAGTCATAGTTTGAGGTTAGTATACCACAGCATGCTCTGTGATTCAGAGCGGGTTTCACTGGTGTCACCGTCGCCCCTGGCGCGGAGGGTTGACTCCTGGGCGGTCCGAGACCGGTGTGACCGCGGAGTACTGAACTTGAGACTGAGTAGAGAAACGGTGGGAGTGGGCCGCTTCCGGTGGCTTGCTACCGCTGAGGTACCGGATACGTGTCTAGTTCACCGGACCTAACTCAGAGCAGCTGAGGTACTGTCCACGTGTCTCAGGTCACAGGCCCACCACAGCGCAGCTGAGGTCACGGACCATGGTGTTCCGTTCAGTACTCAGAGCAAGCTGGGGTCACGGGAAAAGTGACTCAGGATTGCAGGATCCGACCTCAAGCAGCTGAGGTCACTACCAAATAAAGGGGATTATTCCTTGTCAGGCATGACGTCTCACCGCTTTTAAATCATTCCTAATATGGATGCACTTAGCGCATCTATTCATGGAAAGACTACAGAGAGACTGTGACTGAGTTTTAATGCCGAAGAAATACGGTCCCATATTTACTTAAAATCAAAACCAGCAAACGACCGTATGTTTTCACACCGTATGCCGTCGGCAACTGCACGAGTCACCTCAAACCGGTTTCAAACATCCGCTGACTACAGGGATTCGCTATTGGGGATTGGTTTATCATCAGAAGAAAATATTTGTCTGCATTTTGTGCAGTTCGCGAGGGTGGGGCGTCTCTGATGTCTAGGTGCAGTCAATTTGATCCAGACAACACCACGTCTGATCCAAACTCCACCATGTCGGATCAGACCACACCAGTCTGATCAAACGCATTCCTAGGTCTGATCAGCTGCAAACGACTGATCCAAATGCACCGCCAGGTCTGATCAGACTATAACCAGGTTATGATTCAACTGCATCCATGTCTGATGAGACTGCATCCTACTGTGATCCAATGCAACCCATGTCTGATCCAAATGCCATAGTCCTGATCCAACTGGATCCCGTCTGATCCAACTGCCTGCACATGTCGGCCAACAGCAGTCGGCCCTGTGAACGATGACTCTACATCTCCACGTCTGACCCATTATCAGCAGGCTTGGCCGCCTCTGTGGGGTGGCGGACCGCGCCTGCGCTTGAGTTCGGTGAGGAGGCGCGGCTGGGAGGCCGGCCGAGCTCGGCGGAGGGGGAAGGGGGGGCTGGGGAGGGCTGCGCCGTGAGGTGGTGCCGGTACGGCGGGGCGCCGGCTGATCAGTCCCAGTGATACGGTACCGCGCTGATCACGGGCTCAATTAAGCGGCCAGGCGCGCCGCCGCCGGCTGGCAGCGACGAATGTGCCGCGTCACGGCGCCACTGCAGGCCGCGCGCTGCAGCCGGTAACTAAGCAGACCAGACCAGACCAGACCAGACCAGACCAGACCAGAAGTTCAAGATGTTCGACACACTAACTTTGTTTGGGGAGTGTATGCCGAATTGCAAAAAGCCTTGTGAAGTTACCAAATATTTTATGTCGCTTATTTGTGCAATGTGCGTTAGAACCGGGTGAAAGCAAAAATTCACAAGTAAAAATTGTTCATATTTTATATAAAACCACAACAGATTTCAGCTTTTGTCCCATTTCAGTGGTCTTAGGAGCATGGCCAGCTGATGCTCATTGCTCATCGCCTTTGGATATGTTCTTGATTTCGAGAGAATTTAGGTAGTTATTTATTCGACCGACTTTCAGCACAGCAAATATATCTGCAAAACCAAAACATGTAGGTACTTACCGTGGATGAAACTACAAACATAAGCGAGTTCAGCATTACTAGGCTAAACACTACAACTGCCGCACCTTCTTCTATTTCTTTTCATGTCTTTGGAATACCCAGTTTCTGAAGCTACTGAGGCGTTAACATGATCGTGATAACCACTGACAAGTGATCAACGTAAATACCGATTTACAATCCGACAGCCGTGTTTCTTTCCATTTTTTCCCTGATACGATGCAGGAAATCGTGCCAGTCGGCGGATTTTTACGCCGGCGGTTTGAGTTCTCACGGAAGAAATCACGCGGTACAATTTCTGGCGTGTCTCCGCGTTTCCGAAGTATGTGCCACCACACTCTGTAGCACGCAATGGGTAGCCCCTGACTAACTACAAAGGTTCATAGCACGGGATCTGAGGCTGAAGGGGACTGGGTTTTTAGGGCGCTGTACTGTTGTGGTTATACCTACAGCGAGAATATAGCGCAGGAACGAAAAACATACGAGCTGTATTGTCTTCAGCTCTGCTTACCAGAGCCGTATGGTGCAGCATGGTGTTCAGTATATACAGGGGCGCAGCCAGGATTTTGCGACGGGGGGGGGGCACACCGAACTTGACCGAAGTGGGCCCCCTAACATTGTGATGCCCCAAAGTTTGTTATGAGGCCTGTATAAGACCCTTCAGATTGAGCAGGGGGCCCTCACAGACAGAGGCCCCTCGACCGTCAGAGTGACCTAAAACGACAGAGGGCCCCTCAGACCGACAGAGGGCTCCTCAGACCGACAAAGGGCTCTTAATCGCAGAGCCGCCTCATGCGAAAGGGCCCTCAGGTAGATTACCGAGTGGGCCCTTGGGTCAGACGGCGAGGCCCCACCGCCAGAGTCCACGAGACGATGGGCCCCTTTCAGACCGAGAATGGCCCCTCTAGCGCGACGGGGGGGGCATTTGCCCAAATGCCCCCCCCTGGCTGCGCCCCTGAGTATATACTTCAGCACTGCTTACCAGAGCCGTATGGTGCAGCATGGTGTCCAGTATATACGAACACAGCCATGGGTGAAGACATGTTTTAAATGTGGTGTGGACCCAAACATGGTCTATATTATTTGTTTTATTTTGACTTTGCAAATTTCCTTGACTGGTCTTTTAAATGGTGCAAAAAGTAATTGTTATATATAAACAAACAGTCTAAATGTATACACGGCCCCACAAAGCCCCTTAGATTATCAAAATTGCATCTCTCCAACAAGTTGGTGTGGAGCTTTCCACACCAACCACATGCACAGTTACACCCATGAACACTGCTATTCAATATCGGACGAACTCAGTGCAAAAACTTCCATACTTCGTTCGGAAAGCCTTGAAATTCACTGCTACGGACTGGCGGATCCAGGGGGAATGCCCCCAAATCGCCTGAAATTGGCGCAAATTTACACATTTTCTGATCTACAGAAAATCAGAAAATGTGGTGCAGCATGGTGTTCAGCATGACCAGTGTGCTGTTGTGATGACCAGTGTGACCAGTGTCCTGTGCTGACCAGAAGGCTGTGCTGACCAGTGTGCTGTTGTGATGACCAGGAGATCTACGCAACTTTTACTGAGGAAAGTTTATCTTAAAGCGTCTAGCAATGCATAAGGGAGCAAAATCCGTTTTTTATATTTTGATCAACTTTTTCGGGGTGATGCCCCCATGGCGCCAAAAACTAAATCCTATATCCGCCAATGCTGCTACGAAGTTTGTTTGTCACAACTCCGACTGCTAACCATGCTCAGAGCAGCCTGCACACAGTCCTCGGTTCAATCCTGGCAGGTGCCGGCGCTTTTTCAGGCATTCTCAATCAATTAAAGCTCACGCCGAGAAACTCGACAACAAATATAATTCGCTTAGAGGCCCATACAGACTCATCGGAAGTTCTCAGTACGACTGTGGCTCATCTGCAGAGACCATAGACCGACGGCATCGTCGGTATGGTCTCTCATCTCTGAGAACTCTCAAGAGTCTTCGATGTCTGTCAGTGTATGACTGTCAGTGTGTCAGTGTGTCAGTGTGTCAGTGTGTCAGTGTGACAGTGTATGACTGTCACTGACCAATGAGTGCCATTGAATGCGCGACTGACCCCGACAGGCGCCTATCGCGTGCTGTGATGACCTGTGTGACCAGTGTGCTGTGATGACCACTGTGACCATTGTCCTGTGCTGACCAGAAGGCTGTGCTGACTGTGTGCGCTGTTGTGATGACCAGTGTGACCAGTGTCCTGTGCTGACCAGAAGGCTGTGCTGACCAGTGTCCTCCCTCATTAGCTGAGTCGGCCTGTCTGTTTCCTGTGTCCCCCGGACCGTCACCACTCACCAGTCGTGTCCCCCGGACCGTCACCACTCACCAGTCGTGTCCCCTGGACCGTCACCACTCACCAGTCGTGTCCCCCGGACCGTCACCGGTCCGTGTCCCCTGCATCATTGAGGGTCCCGTGCCTCCATTGAGGGCCGCCGAAGACCCGGTGTCGGATGACAGTTCCCACGGCCGGAGAGCGGTGCCAGTGCTGCGGACAGGACCCGCCGGGTCGGCTCGACGGACCCGCCGGGTAGTCGCGGCTCGACGGACCGCGACAACACGCTAACGACGTGTCCATGGCTGTCATCGCCGCGGTGAGGTGACAGCCGGTGTCGGTCGGTGACAGCCGGTGACGGTCGGTGACAGTCGTGACGACTGACGGTACGTGAGGGGCCAGTAGTGGGCCACTCCTCGGCTCGTGAGCAGGGCTGGAGATCCTGTGAGGGTCGGGGGGGGTCTGGACCCCCTGGGCCCACTGGATGTAAAAGAAATGGGTGGGTCTGAGGGGGTCCAGTAAAAAATGAGAACTAGGTGTCCCTCTTTCGAAGAGGAAAAAGGAGCTAAAAGAGAGCGGAAGCTATATGAAGGTGAGAGCGGGACCTTTGAGCATGGGTTGATCCCTCTGGTGAATAGTGTGCTATCTCAAGGTCAGAGCGGACCCTCTGGAGGTTAGAGTGGGCCCCTGGAGGTTAGGGCGGGCCCTCTGGAGGTTAGAGCGGGCCCTCTGGAGGTCAGAGCGGGCCCTCTGGAGGTCAGAGCGGGCCCTCTGGAGGTCAGAATGGGCCCCCTGGAGGTCAAAGAGGACCCTCTGGCGGTCAGAGAGGGCCCTCTGAAGGTCAGAGTGGGACCTCTGGAGATCAGAGCAGGCCCTCTGGAGGAATGAGGGGGTTCTTTATAGGTCAATGAGAACCCTCTGGAGATCACAGTCGGCCGTCGGAGCTTCAGGTTGCCCTCTGGCCAAGAGAGGGTCCCTTTAAGCGACAGTCCCTGAAGTCCTCATACCGATAGAGGGCCCTTCAAGTCGATATAGGGCCCCTCAGGCTCAGGCAGACCAATTACCCCTCAAGCTGGTCGAGGGCCACTTAGGGTGACAGGGGTCTCCTCAGGCCAACAGAGTGCTCACTCAGACTGACAGAGAACCCCCTCAGAACGTCAAGGACCCTTTCAAGCTAACCGAGGGCCCCTTTAGGCGGACAGATGACCTCCTCTGGCCGTCAGAGGGCCCCCTCAAGTCGTAAAAGAGTCCTTCAAGCTGGCTAATGGCCACTCAGGCTACCAAAGAGGCCCTCAGGCCACCAGAGGACCCCACAGGCCGACAGAGAGCCCATAGGTTTATCGAGAGTCTCCAGGCCGACTGAGGGTCCCTTCAGACCGACAGGACCCCTCAGACCGAAAGAA
Organism: Semibalanus balanoides; assembly: GCA_014673585.1. Classification (NCBI taxonomy): domain Eukaryota; kingdom Metazoa; phylum Arthropoda; class Thecostraca; order Balanomorpha; family Balanidae; genus Semibalanus; species Semibalanus balanoides. Next base: position 64,275 of record VOPJ01009653.1, read on the forward strand.
GGCCCATCAGGCCGACAGAGTGACCCTCAAGTGGACTAAGGGCTCCTCAGACCGAATGAGTGTCCCCTCAGGCCGACAGAAATCGGCCTGAGAGGACAAGACAAGGGGCAGGGCTGGAGATCCTGGGGGGGGGTCGGTGGGGTCGAGATCCCTGGGCTCTCTTGATGTTAATAACTGGGCTGGGGGTCCGGGGTCTAATAAAGAACTGGGTGGGGTACCCTCTTGAGCAGTAAAAAGGCGGAGTCATATGTCAGAATGAGTACCTTCACATGCAAAAAATATGAGTTTATAAGCCGAGTTAGCCATCTTCAAGTCGGCATGGGTGACCCATGCCGACTTAAAGACGACTGAGGGGACGCCAGTCAGCCAGAGGGACTCCCTTGCCGAATTGAAGACAGAATGAGGAGCCCTCAGTCGGCCTGAGAGCCTTTCCGTCGTCCTAAGATGCCCTTAGTCGGGGTGGGATGGCCTTCGGCCTGCCTGAGGAGGCCCATAGTTGGCCTTGGGGCTTCACAGTCGTCCTGAGGGGCACACAGTCGGCATGAGGGGCCCTCAGTCGGTCTGAGGAGGCCCTCAGTTGGTCCGAGGGACTTCCATGCCGACTTGAAGACAGTCTAAGGAAGCCCTCGGTCGTGCTATGGTGGCCCTTGGCTAGTCTGAGGGGGCCCAGATTCGACCCGAGGGGGCCCACAGTCTGCATGAGGAGGCCTTCTGTCATCCTAAGACGCCCTTGGTTGGCGTGGGATGGCCTTCGGCGCCTGCCTGAGGGGGTTCACAGTCGGCCTAAGAGGGTCCAGACTCCAGAGTTGGCCTAAGTGCCCATAGTCGGCCTAGGGGGCCCAAAGTCGGCCTGAGGGGCCCTATGGTTGGACTGATCTGATGCTCGGTTGGTCTGAGGGGGCCCTCAATTGGCTTGAAGGGGCCCTCGGTTGGCTTAAGGGGCCATTACTCCGCCTGAGGGTTCCTTGGTTGACCTTAAATGTACCTCCTCCGGCATGAGGAGGCCCTCAGTCAGTGGGAGGGCCCCACAGTCAGTCTGAAAAACCCTCAGTCGGCATGAGATGGCCCTCGGCCGACTTGAGAGGGCCCTCTGTCGGCCTGAGCGGAGCCCTTGGTCAGCTTTATGTCTAAGAGGCCCTCAGTCGGCTTGAGTGGCCCTCCGTTAGCCAGAATGACCCAAGGCCTCAGATTTTCTGGGATGCCCTCAGTCAGCCTGGAAGGGTCCTCAGTGGGGCTGCGGGGCCCTCGGGCTTCCTGAGATAACCCTTGGGCGATCTGAGATGCCCTCGTTTGGCCTGAGATGCCGCTCGGTCGGCTTGAGGGGGCACTTGGTCGGCTTGGGGCCTTTTTAGCCTGCGCGGGCCCGGTCGGCCTGAGGGCTCTTGTTCGGCCTGAGGAGTTCTTGGGCAGCTTGAGGGGCCTTTTTTGGCCCGAGGGGTCTACGTCAGCTTAGCAGAGCCCTTGTATCGGCTTAGCAGGGACCCTTGGTCGAACTTTAAGGAGCTCTCGATCGGCTTGAGAAGGGCCCTTGGTCGGCCTGAAGGAGAACTGTCGGTCCTGAGGGTCTGAGCGTCTGTCGGCCTGCCGTCTGAGGGTCCCTTGTCTGGTCTGAAACGTATTTTTAAGACCTTTTCGTGTCCCATGCCTGGCTGAGATATCCCTATGCCAGTCTGAGTGGGCCCTCTCAATCTGAATTGGCTCTATGTCGGCCTGGGAGGCCCAAATCAAATCGGTAAGCTTTTGCTGCTCCCAAAGATTCCTACTTTGAAAAATATTTACTTTCGCTAAATCATCAACAAACAACTATCGCTGACGCCCCCCCCCCTCCTCCTGCCAGGTCAATTTTTCGCTGACACCTCCCCTCCCGCTTAACAACGCTAGATTCGCCACTACCCCGGGGGCCCCTTGTATTGCGGGGGCCCTGTCTCTGGTGGTGGGCCCCCTTCAGACTGGACCCCCAGACTCAGAAAGAGATCTCCAGCCCTGCTCGTGAGGCAACAGGAGGGATGACGTGAGCTACTCGGATGGCGGTGTTGATAAGATCCAATGTCGCTTCGGCGCTAGAGTTGATATTTCAGACCGGCAAGATCCATACAAATTAACATGCTTCAACTTAGAGCACCTTTAAAAGGTCCGATGCCCGGTGCCGTGCTGAAGTTGAGCTGAGAACAGAGCTGAGTCGCAATGCTTCTCAACCTTTAACCTACGGAGCTGAGGACAATCTGAGGAGGAGAATATTCACTGAGCACCTACCGGAAATGACGTCATGACCTGTTGGTTGAATCAGAGCTGACTGAGAGGGGTCAGCTTGTCACACAAGCTTCCGTCCGGAATGTCCACCGAGAGGCCCGCTCCCGTTTAGTGACCGCCTGCTGCCTCGGCAATGTACCCTGCATGCACTCAGCATATGCAGCGCTGATCTCGGCGAGGAGGCCTGTCGGCGCGGTGCGCACATCGCCGGACGTCTGCCGGCGGTTAGATCGATGACGTGTGGCGGTGGTGACGCCGCGTTCCGCTGGGTTCCGAGTGTTCCGATCGATGTGCTGTGGTTCATGGCCGAACACCGACGGCGTCCAGACATATCAAGATCGCATGCGAAACGGCCGCTGATTCACCCTGTGGCAATGCTGGATCGCTGGTCGTTGGAGAGCTGTTGAATTCGGCGGCGGTTCGTAATTCAGTGCCCACAGATGGACGCTGGGTGCGTGATTGTCCGAGATGATGTCAGGATTAGCCGAGCGCTCCAGTCACGGTCCCCAGAGACAGGAAAATACGACGCTGGTGGTATAGGATAATCCCGATCAGAGGACGCTTGGGACCGATTCTGGATTGTGTTGTGACGTGGTGGCCGAATGCGACGCTAAATTGTTAGATAGTGCGTGCAAAGCTATCGCATCACCGCCCGCCCCGGCTGATTTAGGGAGCATTAAAGTTTCAGTGATAGCGGAGCGGAAACCATTCTCCACAGTCCGGATAGTTTAATCTTGACGGCAATAAATTTAGCTCCCGCTGTATCGGACTAATTTCCGTCCCCTGATCAGACAGAAGGGGAGGAGCGTGGCTAAGCCGCTCTCCACACACCATATCCAAACTTCGCTTCAACTCGCCCACTTTCTCTCAATGCGCACCAATTGGAGTTTGCATCCTAAACGAACTATTGGGAAAGTCGGTCTGATTTGTGGATGGCTGTTTTTGTTTGAGTTTCAGGCTAGTTTTCACCCTTTCCGTTCGTCGGCGCGGGCGTTAGCAATGATTCAGTCGCGATCAGAGCCGGAATAGTGCGTCGGTATATATTGTCGGTGCGGGCGTCAGCAATGATTCAGGCGCGATAAGAGCCGGAACAGTGCGGCGGCACGGTCGGTACACACAAAGTGATCACGATTCTGGCTCGAGGGACTTGAAACTGATTATACATCCGAAATACAAATTTACACTCCCAAATCCAATGACTGCTGCATTCTTAGCAGCCTGGGTGCACGTCTATGCCCTTATTCCTCCTCCACAGGACCTGGAGGAGTCGAGTAACCCCATCCTCTCTCTGGTCTCCGCACAGGACCCGTGCACCGTGTTTGCGGCGGACACACCACACAGTCGCCCACTGACCGGCACCGTTACCTCTACTGACAGCCCTATTCAGCCGACTGACTGGGTGACGGCCGGGCAGCGGCGTACCCTGTCCGTCCCCGTAGCAGGCGGACGGCGGGCGGCCGGCACCGCTCGGAACACAGCCGGGCTCGCTGACCGGAGAAGAATCAGAGGTAATGGGACCGATTGTATTCAGATGGGTTCTGGTGGACTCCGGTGGACTCCAGTGGGCTGCAGTGGATTTAGGTGGATTCCAGTAGACTCTGCTGGACTCCGGTGGACTCCCGACTCCGGTGGATTCCGGTGGACTCTGATGGACTCCAACGGACTCAAATGGACTTCAACGGACTCCAGAGAAACTTCAGAGGGACTTCAGAGAGACAGCGACGAACTCCGGGGACTCCAGAGAAACTTCCGAGGGATTTCAGAGAGACTCCGACGGACTCCAGAGTGATTCCGAGGGACTCTGGTGGACTCCAGAGAGACTCCAGAGGGACTCCAAAGGGACTACAATGGGACTCCAATGGGACTCCAAAGGGACTCCAAAGGGATTCCAAAGGGACTCTGGTGGACTCGAGCCTTCGAGGGACTTCAGAGGAACTCCAGAGGGACTCTGATGGACTTGTCCCAGTGGCACAGAGCAGGTTTGGAGAAATGATTCATGGTTGATGCCACCGCGCGCTCAACGTTTGGAGATGATTCACGTTCGTCAAGCAAATAATCAGCGTGGGAAGCAACTGATTGATCTTCACTTTTTCCACTCGAATTGTCTTTCTCTCCAGTGAATATTCACACACATGGTCGTGAGATGCTTTGGTCTACAAATGAGCAAACCCATGCAAAGCAAAATCAGACATGTGCAAATAATGCTTGGAATCTTGCTGCATTGTATATCATGCCATATTTTACTGTCAATATTTTCTGCCTAATGTTTCATGCATAAAATACCGTACAGCATGACACTGTCTAGTGAAATACAACTTCCGATCACCCCCTACGTCATCCCTATGATGAGAATCTTAGAGCTGTCGACAGCATGAGTCGTTTGACGAGCTGCCATTCAATACTGTTTTGTATTGAACGAGAACGTGACAGACCGGACACCGGTGGTCACAGCTCTGATCTCGGTCAGAGACAGGAGGCCGGCAGTGCAGCAGTAACGGAGCGGTGTGATCAGACGTGGAACTGGACAGTGCCGTGGCATACAGTGCCTGTCACAATGTTCGGACAGGCGATACGGCACGCTAAACTCGACGGATGCACCTCACGGTAAAAAACAGGGTTCTTATAGTAAAACCATTTTCGGCGTCTATGGCTGAGACCAGGACCAAAAATTGCTCGATGACGGACGGAGTGACTGTCGGCCTCGGGAACCATTGTCTCGGACTCGGGAAAAGTGATTTGGGTCTGAGGCACAGTTTTTCCGGCCCACCGCGTTACTCCGTCCGCCACGCGGTGGGCCGGAAAAACTGTCGGGGGTTACAATTTTTATACAACAACAAAAAACATTTACAACTTTGGTGGCATATTGTCAAACAAATATACACAACATTGTGTAGGCATGTTGAGATGAGATGCCATCGCCACTTTATGCATGCAACGTCAACATAATCAATCTTCTTCCAATCGACATATCAAAAACATGGACTATAAAAACGCGATTTCTCTGGCTTTTTACTGCACTCGAGTGATAAATCTACCACCAGTCTGTCTATCACAGCGTGCAGCTTCTGCTTCCATTAATGAATGTTCCTGTGGTATTAAGCGTCAAGTGATACCTTTTCGCTTGCATTCAGGGAAGTCAGCGTCTGCTCGTCTAGAGTAGAAAACGCCGCTTAGAACACCCGTACACTTCTACTGACAGTGAATTTGAAGCACCATAGTCTAGAACACTCAAATCAAAGGAGTTAGTTGGGTGGCTTCTGGTCCTCCGCTATGAAGGATTAACGTCCATTCCAGGGAGGCTTCAGAGAGCCGATTTTTTATCAATAATACACGGGCTCTATTGCTGCCCTACATATAACGCACCGCTGTTTTAGCAGATCATTTTACCATTGTCATGAATCACGGCGGTAGAAATGACTGATGTCAAATGCTTTTCTAAAGCCTAAACTCTTCGACACTTTTGAGAATATTCATATACAAATTAGCATACCATTGTCCATACATTTGATGACCATAACTTACAATTTAACAACTTTGTCTTGCTTTAATCGGGACAAGGAGTTATTTAAGGATGAGAACATTTCCTTTGATCGCTTGATATACTGCAATACCAAAACATGACCCAGATTAACAAACACTGGAAGCTTTTTTACCCTTTCCTAGAGGGTAAGCCCTCCACAGCCGGGTAACAGGGCACACAGATGTTTTTCACCGCCCACCGGATGGGTAACTCTTTCCATTAATTAAGTTTAACCCTTGTTTAAGACTTGGTATTATTAAAAAATAATGATACAAATGACTTGAGCATTACAATTAAAATGCAGCGTCCATCTTTTTTCGACTATTGTTTTCATTTTGAGATTCATGTCATTTGTATCGTGATTTGTTAACTCTTTTCATTTACTCTCGCCCAGAGGAAATAAAATACCCTCTCGGTGAGAGTCAATGAAAAGATTTTACCTCCCGTTGGGAGATGAAAAACGTCTGTGGGGCCCTGTTACCCGGCTGTGGCGGGTTTATCCTCTAGGAAAGAGAAAACAAGTTTTGAGTGAAGATTACCAATTATATCGTTGAGTGCATGCAAATGCGAACAAATGCATATGCATCGACAAGGGCGAAAGTTGACATACCTAAATAAAATCGAAAAGTTAATACATCTGAATATAGGTACATTTATGAGGAAACATTATTGGATAAAAAAATCAGGGTCAGCTACATTTTACAGACAAATAGTTGGTTGTGCTAATGCAGTATAATAAGCTTCATGATAGCTGAGGACTACTGTTAGTCAGTTAGATGTACTTGGTCGAGTGAATATAGTCTAAATTAATCAGCGTGCTTAGTTTTGATCACAGCGTGCCCTTAACCTTATTTATAGTCGGCATTCCAAACTTGTCTTTGTATGTGATGAAAATTAAGCAATATGTGTATCTTTCCGCTTCTTGTGTAGTGTAAAATATGTCCATTTACCTTGATAGAGCACTTGCTTTGACTCATTTCGAAAAATGCCGAGCCACATTAACATAGTTATGTCAAATATACCCGACCGTTGAAAATGCAAGTGCACATTAAGAGCGATTGGTAGATATTTCCAATCGACACGAGTCCTTTAGAACCGGATAGCACCAGCACTGCTCTGCAAATCGTGACACTATACCTCACCACCGCTCTATGACCGTCTCCGATATAAATAACTGACATGTATTTACCAGATACAAATCTCAGGACACTAAACTGGTGACATTTTTGGACCGGTATTGGTGGGAAAACAAGTCCGTCCGGTTGTTGCACACGTTCATAACATGTAAAAGGGAAATTAATGAGCCTAACTGGAGATGATAAAGCGAGCGTGATGTTGCTAGCAGCTAGTAACATTTGTCTGCTAGTAAGACGCTTTGTCTGGTAAAGAGGCAGAGCTTGTATATACGCGCAGTCGATGCTTGGTCAATGCACGTTCCCAGGCGGGAACAAACCGCGCGACGGGCACCTCTTCTCGCCGGGTCGTGGCTCGTATTGCTGAAATCAATTGCCTCTATCCTGACTGGCATCATTAGACTGCATGCACCCGATCATTACACACAATTTATGACCGCTCCAGTTTGAGCTATGGCGGGTGCTGGCCATGTTTCCTATGTAGCGGCTATTCAACATCCGCGATTGCACCATGACAAAGTGTGTGTAGCTGTCTGTAGCGCCCAGCTGTGACGCCTCTCTGGGCTGAGAGCCAGTGTCAGGTCAGGCTGGGGATAGCTGTGGCTGGACACGCCGGAGCGGCAGCTGCAGGCCGCTCAGTGGTCAGAGTATCTGAAGATCGTGAGCGGGAGGCGGGACTGAAGGCGTGAAAGATGGAGGGAGCGATGGAGGGAGAGAGGGAGAGAGGGAGAGGGGAGAGGGGGAGAGATGGAAGAGGGAAGAGGGGAGAGAGGGGAGAGAGGGAGAGAGGGGAGAGAGGGGGAGAGGGGAGAGAGGGAGGGAGAGAGGAAGAGAGGGAAGAGGAGAGAGGAGGAGGGCAAGAGGGAGAAGAGGGAGAGAGGGGAGAGGGAAGAGGGAGAAGGAGAGAGGGAGAGAGGAGAGAGGGAGAGAGGAAGAGGGAGAAGAGAGAGAGAGAGAGAGGGAAGAGGGAGAGAGGGAGAAAAGGAAGAGGGAGAGAGGAGAAGGAAAGGTAAAGAGGGAGGAAGTTGAGGAGACGGGAAGACGAATTCTCCCCTCCGTCCCCTTATAAGGGACGACGGAGAGACCGGAGACATCTGAATAAAGCAGACAGGGAGCAAGAACAGACCTGAAGTCAATTGATGGTTGTAAGAGAGGTCCAAGTTTGAGCAAAATGTCAAAGCGAGAGCGAGAGCAGATATATGACCAGGGAGAAGCGCCGCAGTGAGAGAGCAGCGATCTACACGAAGTGGGCGGGCCGACCGCGCCCCATGATGAACCTCCCCACCACGCAGTACAACATGGAGCACAGACGATAGGCAAATGCGGAAGTCCCAAGTCACTGATGCTGCTCGTGCGACCACAACTCATGCAGATAAAAGATTTCGTGATAAGTCTTAATAGCCACCCTGACCTTTGCTGTCAACCGCCCACCAAACGCACCATCGATGAATCAATGTAGGCACCCACGACAGGGACTGTATCCGGAGGCATCGAAGACGCTTTGTGCGTCTCGCATACCGTCCGTTTTTGTTGTCATGTTTTTGCAATCACATCTGCCAGAGACCCTCTTATCCCATCACCCGGGAGCCCGGCACTATCCCTCAGTCCAGGTGACAGGTCCCCCACCCCCAGCTCACCTCTCCCTCTGACGTAGTAACGTCCGGTCTCGAGCCCAACGAGCAGTCTGATGCAGAGGGGCGTGCATCTGCTGTAATGATGGATCACCAGCTGGCCCTTCTGAGGCTCGTCACTGCGCTGATGCATCGGCGCCGTGGAATGGCGGGGGCGGCGCCGTGACGGGGGTGGAGAGGGGGAGGCGGCAGGCAGATTGTTGCCGGGATGTGACAGTATGGTGATTCTCCCTGGAGGTGCCTATAACGGACAGCCTGCCGAGCTGGACGGTGACGTCACATCTCTGCCTACGTCAGCAGGAGCCCAGCCACAGAGCCGAGCAGGCTCGCGGCGGCAGATACTGCAGATGTGAGGAGCATTGTGCAAGGTGCATTCAAGAAACGCATCCCGTATCAACGATCTTTAAACAGAATATAACGGCATACCATGGATTCCAGTAGATCTTAATTAAAAATGTCACAGTGGGCAATGGACTTCAGTGCGTCTCTCCATGATTTAACTTTTACAGTGGATCCATCATCCATGATTTTACTAGATCTTAAAGGAAATAGTTCACCTTCAACATGGGTTTTGAACTGAGATAGCAGTTTTGTAGCCCGTGTTGAAAAAACCCTGACTGCAAGTTTTTCTGGGCTTGAAAGGGCCTCTCCATCCGATATATTTGTCTTTTTGTCGAAGGAAGTGGACATAATAAAGAAATGTCAATAATGGGGTCAATCTACCTGGGAAAGAGGCTATAACAATAAATTTCGTGACTACTTTCGATATCTGATGCTGAGCCACGTTGACGTGCGGAGAGTACGCATATAATTTTGATAAAATTAATAATTACTTCCTTCTGTCCTGAATCGGCGCGATATATGGCTATTTTTGACAAGATGAAAAGAAGTTGTATTTCAAAATATAGTAGTCGAATCGTGTTTGAAATAAGACTCCAAGGTGAACTATCTCCTTTAAATTAGAGTTTCTCACGACGAAAACTGCACTGCAATTTTGATACCTAATTGGTAAAAAGAGATGATAATTTGCATGGGATGATTCATTTCCATTTCTGAGTTTCTCTTACCTGTCGATGTGATATGAAACTCGAGAAACACCATCTTGAAACGAAAATAACTTTTTGAATTACACAAAAGTATACAAGGACTCAGGAACCCGGGGGCAGGGGGCAGCGCCCCTTATCTTTTGTCCGCGTCGCCCCCAACTTTTCTGAGGATCTATTTATTCTGTTAACAGTTCTCTGATGAATAAAATCGTTGAAATAAATCACATCAATGTGGAAGATAAAAAGTACTTGTTCATGATTAAATACTTGAAATTTATAGGTAGGGATTTAGTTATGATTGCTTTCTAGTCGAATTTGAGTCTGTTAAGCCATTTTAAGAAAAGTTAAATTGAATTGGTGAAAACTCAGAAAATTGGGTTAGGATATTACCAGCACCGTATACGTCAACTCATTAGTTCCAAACGATCCAAACCCATATGGAAACTTTAATGACGTCAGCAATTTTATAGTTCTACACTTCGTGATTACAGTTACGATTGCAATGACGATGCTGATTTTTGCCACCTGTGCATATGCCTATATAAGGGGCACGGTGCCCCGGTGCCCGCCCCCGTTCCGCCGCCTATGATTCTGAGGATACGCAAGATAGCAGCCCAAAATTCCTTCTGGATCATGTTATCATCGGCCATTCCTGAAGACCCAGGTGCAATTTGTGTTAAGTGACCTCTACAGTCAGCCGAGGTCATCCGAGGTCTTCAACAATATTTGTCATTAACTCTTGATAAAATCCAGTTAAAGAAGTGAAACCGCCACTAATGTGTACAAGTCAACATCGGTATATGGGAGACGTGTCTCGACGAGACACGTCTCCCAATTTGCAACATGACCTATTTGGGTTCCACTAGACCGTTGAACTGAGGGTCAAAATTTCTAAAGTTTTGGGACCTAACCTGGTCATCGTAAATACGATTTAAAGCGCCTTGTTGAGCCGACCAACACGATGGCGTCAAAATTATTCCTTATCTTTATTAGGTAAAAAGATACTAGTGAAAGAACTGATTTGGCAAAAATAGCCTTTTGACCTTTGATGGTCTCAGGAGCCTAAACTATTGACCTAAAATAAAATTTGAGGACACGTAAGCGATTGCATTTTCAAGAGCTTTCAATCGCTTTCCGTTTGTTCCTAGAGCTATCATAGTTCGCGATATATTTTGGGAATTCTGTAGCAAAGCCCTGCAAGTGGAAAATCTGACCTTTGATGACCTCTGGTGACCTCAATATTGACATGTTAAGGGAATGACTGCAATAGTTTCGAAATACTTTTTGACGAGCTTTTGAATGGTGTTCCCTTCCCCCGGCACGGCGAAGGTGGCGCCGAGCACCGGCACGGCGCGGGTTAAAGCGATAAGCAGTCAAAAATCGGTACCTATGATTCATGTTCCGACACTTGTAAGTATCATTCTTAGACTTGTATAAGTATCAGGCTAAGACTCAGATGATGAATGATCTTAAATCAAGTCAAAGTCATCCGAGGTCACGTGAAGTCGAACTGCTGATTACGGTCATTAGGCGATGTACTGTATGTTTATTGGTTATTTTTGCGTCTAGAGCGTGAACAAAGTTAAAGCGATATTAATTTCAAACAACTCAAAGTATAAAGCAAAAACGCAAATGCATTTCATATTTACGGTAGGTAATGCCGTCGAAAGTGATCGATTTTGGTCTATAGAAGGTCATAATTTGTCAGTCAGTTTGAATGGTATCAACTTTAAATTTTGCACACGTCAAATCTTGTAAAGTTGCGTAATATTTCGTTATCTGGCATGTTTCTATGAAATAAATATATATATATATATATATATATATATATATATTCATGTTTTAGCATCTGACAATTTCGGAAAATATGAAAGAAAATAAAAAATTATAATTTGTTATCATAAATGTCAAAAATCCGGTATAGCAGTATGATAGCCGAGTCAATAGTCAGTCAAATTAAGGTATTAAAATACCTGTAGAAGACGAGTTAGTGGCGTAAATAGGTAATACCTACAACCAAAAGTGACTAGTAGTTCAAATCGGGCAGAATTCTGAAGTGAAGGCAGGATTTCCAGGCCTGAGTACCTACTCGTTGGCAGGCTAAAATCCTGCCCCCCCCCCCCAACTTGAACATACTTTCTGCGTCCCTGAAAGTACATGTGATATGAACATGGGCCCGTTCAGATAAAGTAAAAAAAGAAACAGATGCATAAAACAAAATATGCATGGAAGCTTCGTGCCTGTGCAAATAAGGTGAACTTCAGTGTCCAATATTCGCTAAGCCAGGCGCGGATCCAGGATTTCGGTCAGGGGGAGGGGGCGTTAAAAAAAAAGTTGCGCCCTGCTCGCCATAGGCAAGACCCGGCTCAGGGGGGGAGGCATGAGCTCCGCCAGCGGGGAGACGGGGGGACATGTCCCCCTCAACTTCAAAGTTGGGGGCGGAGTGTCTTTTGTCCCCCCCCCCCAACTTTGAGCACATGACAGTAACTTCATATTTCAAGCACCTCAAACAACACTACACACTAACCGTTCTTGGCGTTCTTCCAATAGTAAGATTCAGTTAATCCGGGGAATGAAATCAAAATTTCTGCGCCGCTCCCGCGGAGCAAAAATGGCGACTCGAATTAATTGTATTCGGGCTGAAAAACACCAATTATCAATTCGCACACCGTTTCGCAGCGCATTTACTGTGTTATGTTTTTGTTTATATGTTAATACTTTTATACACCAATTGTGCAAAAAGTTAGCTTTATCACCTTTGTACCGCAGTCTTAACCCGCGCCCCACGGTGTGTTGTGTTTGAGCATCCCCTACGGTTTTATTCATTACAAAAAAAAATGCGGCGACTAGCGCCACCAAATTTAGTCAAGCTTATCATTGATCCTTTCAATACATTGTTAACATTTTAGTTTCGTGTCGGATCAGGTCAGGTCAATCTTCAAAAATGCTTACGGTCGTGCCATGAGCACAATTTCTGAGGGATCGATATTAAACTTGTATGATTGCATGAAACAATCTATACCTGCAAAGTATTGATCTCGGAATTCGGATATTGGTGACCTGAGGTCGGGTCAATTTCGGACTCTCCATTATAAGTTCTCTCCATTATAAGTCAATGAAGAAATATTCCAATGCTTTCTATTTCAAGGATATCAGTCCAATTCCTTCTTGGAATAAGTTATAATAGGATATCCTTGATGATCCAAGCGCAAGGTTTTGTTCAAGTGACCCATACGGGTTTAATCTGAGTTTCATCCCCGAGGTCACAACTCTTTTTTCGTCAATAACTCTCGACATATGAAGATATAGAAGTGAAAATTTCAGCAGCGTGTTTGGGACGTCGAGACACCGTCTCCTAAAATGCAGCCTGACCTACATGGGTTCACCACTTGACCTTGACAAGAGGTAAATTTTTCAAGTTGACCTAACCCATGGTTCCAACATGGGATGTGTTCATGTGCTTGACGAGACAATCACGATGTCGTAAACATTGTTGTGCTATTTTTATTAGATAAAAAGTTATTGGCGAAAACACATTTTGTTGCACCAAAACAGCAAGCTTTTTATTTAAATTGTAAATATTTTTACTTGTATACCTATTTTTAGTAACCTAAAACTATTGAACTGAGCTAATTTGAGGAAAATGAAGTTGATTACATACTTTCGAGCTTCTGTTTTTTGTCCCGTTTGATCCTATGTAGCATATTTCCGAAGATCTTATGGGGTTTCCGGACCGCAATTCTTTAACTGGATAAATTTGACCTTTGATGACTTCTGGTGACCTCAACTTTGACCTGAGCGAAAAAATCAAGATAGTAAATACAAGATTTTTGACGACGTTTCGAACATTGTTTTTGGTTTTGGTCTACGTTCCATAGGAACAGATTTAAGAAAGTGGGGACGTTCAAACACATATCCGCCCCCTTCCTCCCAGTAGGGCGTGGAAAAATCCCGAAGGCCCAGTAGGGCGTGGGGTTAAACAAAAAATGAAAAAATAGAGGTCATAGAGGAAAAGTGCATATACATGGTCCTGAGATTTCGGAAACGTGTGCATATACATACCTGAGATTCAAAATTTCGCGAAGCTCCACGGCGCAATTCCACGAATTACTGGGAGTTTATTTTGTTGTCCTCTCCCGTTATTTGGTAATATCTCCTAAGCCAAAACAGTATCGGCACCAAACTTTTACTTCTTTTCATAAGTTTGACGCATGTTTGCCAAAGAAAGACGCTGAGATTATCCCGCGCGGCGTAGGGGGGGGGTAAATATTACCCCCCCCCTCCTCCCAGATTTTCGCAATAACTTGAAAACAGATTAAGACGTCAAAAGTTTCAGTACCTTATTCAGCATCCATTTGACGTCTCCTATACAATTTTGATCGAAAATAAAATAAGGAACTTTGGGAGTAATGACGTTTTGATGACGTCATGTCATGCCATTTTGGGTTGAATAACGATAAATGTTCGATGCATCGTAGATAACACAGCTTAAATGCAAATTGCAAACGCATTACTGTGTAAAGAAAGAAATTTAATTCTCTACAGAATGGCAATCTCGGATTTCCCACATTTTGGGTTTTTGACTCCCAAAAATAAAATGAAAATATTTTTTCGTAAATTTCCCAAAAAATCAAATTTTTGTCAAGGTATTCAAAAAACCGGAATAAATATAAGAGAACCAATTGTAAGAAATGTCCAAACCAAATTTAAAAGTAATACCTTCATTTTTCAGTGACTGATTGCTCTCCAAGCATAAGTAGCTAATGACGTCATTTTTCAAAATGACGTTTTTTTTATTTTTTGACCTGATACAGATATATAAATGCCATTTTTGTATTTATGAGACAAAACTGACCCCATTAACTCAATTATCTCGAATTTTCCATATGACCTGACCGTGACCTGACATTTGACTTAACTGGAAAAATTCGGGTATGCATCCGATTCATTTCATTAGCCGTTTTCACGATGCATTATTTTGCGCGAAATGTTTTAAAACGTTTTCAAATGTTTTGAAATGTTCTAGTAGTAGCCGCTTTCACGATTGAACTAATTGTCGCAAAAAAAATGTATTAACCCTCGCCCTACGGGACCGTACGGGCGAAGGTTGAAAACATTTCTTCGCAAATTAGTCCTATCGTGAAGACGGCTTACAACTAAAACATTTTAAAACATCTTAAAATGTTTTAAAACATTTCGCGCAAAACAAGGCCATCGTGAAAACGGCTATTGAAAGCTTTCGATCGCCGCCTTGCGCGTCTCGCTGCGGTATTGGTTCGGAGTACGGGGTAAAATTTACCCCCCCCCCCTACGCCGCGCGTTCGGCTGGAGAACCCCTAAACGGCCGCGCGGGTTATGATAGGTCAACCGGAAACAACGTTTGAGTGAAGTCATGTTCTGCGGTTTTTGCTGAAAATAAGGTTTTGCGGAAAACACAGTCAAAAGCACGTTTTTACATAAATTAAATTGGTATATATCAAATGACTGGTACTAGACTCGGGTTTCAAACTGCAATCTCG